>QANX01002186.1:16757-29332 GCA_003254975.1 Ochetophila trinervis | reverse complement strand
CATACATTTTCCAGCATCTATTATTGACTTTTTCTTTTTAATTTTTTTCAGTACATTGCAGATAGTCGTATGGAGAACATACCGTGGCATGGAGTAGATGAATGAGCATTGAAGTTAAGAGTAACCAATGAATAAAAGAGAATGAGAAAAATAACAGTGAAAAGTGTCTGAATTATAGCGTGTTTATTAATGTCAGCTCAAGTAGAAAGGAAAGTAAATTTTTTTGTAGCCATAGTTTCTCCTAATCCACCAAATTGATCATGTATTCTGTTTTCTTTCTGTAGATACAGTTTGTGTTGCCATACAAAAACAAAAGATACAGTTTTCTTTCTGTATATATACAGTCTCTGTTGCCATACAGCATACCCAAATTAATGCTTGACAAGCATAGCCTCCATCCTTTTCTTTCTTGCCGTGTGCTTTAGTTTCTCCAGTGCAACTAGTCCAACTTGCCTGACTCTTTCTCTGGACAAACCTATACTGGATAACAAACATATAATGTCAAAGCTAATGAATTGATTGTCAAATTAAAAATTACTCTTTAAAATAAAAAATTAATATTATAAAAAAAATGCATAAAAAATGCTTTAAAAATGTTTGAATCACTTCTATTATCAAATGATTTCAAGCGTCTCATGTACAAACACGGGTCACTAAGATACCGTACGAAGCCCATTTTAATGGATCCAATTCTTTTAGTCCAAAGTTGTTAAATCCGGGTTTAATTTGGGCCCAAATTGAATCTTTACTAGTTCGGTGTCCCTTTTCTCCAGTTATCGCTTTCAGCTGAGCCACGACGACAATAACAGCGTCCTTCTCCTAGGGTTTCTCTGCTACTGTTTGGTTGTCGAGAAACTGTAAGAACTATGCTACTACGTATTTTCTTGATTTTTATTTTCATTGTTTGTTCCATAAGCAAAAAAAATGTTAATTTTTGTGTGAATCTATGGTTGCTTTTCAGGTTTTAGGTGGTCCGTTTGGTTTTGTGGAATCTTTATAATCTATGCATATATCTTTTTCTAGCAAAATTATTTGGTTTAATCATAAAAGATAGTTTTTTTCCATTGGAAATTTTTGTTTCGTTGCTCGGATTTCCTCGCTAAAAGTCTTGTTGAATTTAAATTCGTACGAGTTATATGATGTTCAAGAAAGTGAACGTACAGTATTTTCTTTTTCTATATATATATATAGAAAGCTTTTCTCTGTTTTCTTTGTTCTTATAGGTAATTTCCAATCTGTTTCCATTATTAAACGGATCTTATTCATGTTTTTGTTCTTGGATGTCCCATTTTCTTGTTTGAGGAATAAGTGCTTGCTATGTATTTACTCTTAGTATGTTATACTAACTAATAACTATGGTACTTTTTGATTTGTGCAGTCTTTGTTTACGCAGGGATGGCATCACGGTTCTGGACCACTGTATGTGCTGTTCATTCAAAGTAAATTTTAATCCTAAATTTTGGATCCTACATCTTAAGATTTTTTCTGTTATTTCAGCCTGGCAGTGACTCTGAGGAAGAAGATACTGATTATGATGAGGAGATTGAAAATGGCGGTGAGACTGCTGATGAGCCAGCTGCAAACAGATACCTACGCGAGAATGCAAGTGACAGTGATGATTCTGATGGCCAGAAGCGTGTTGTTAGATCTGCGAAAGACAAGCGCTTTGAGGAGTTGTCTGCTACCGTTGACCAAATGAAAAATGCAATGAAGATTAATGACTGGGTTAGCTTACAGGAGAGCTTTGACAAAATAAATAAGCAACTTGAGAAAGTGATGCGTGTAACCGAGGCCGTAAAGGTTCCTTCACTTTACATTAAAGCACTTGTGATGCTGGAAGACTTTCTGAGTCAGGCTTTGGGAAATAAGGATGCTAAGAAAAAGATGAGTAGTAGCAATGCAAAGGCCTTGAACTCAATGAAGCAGAAGTTGAAGAAGAACAACAAGCAATATGAGGACCAGATTAATAAATATAGGGAGCATCCTGAGAGCGAGGAGGAAAAGGATGTGGATGAAGAGAGTGAAGAGGAGGAAGAAACAGACACTGAGATTGAGGAGGATCCTTCCAAGATTGTAATGTCTGGAACTGAAGATGAGGATGATGAGGAAGAAGATGATAGGGATGACCAAACTGAGGTTGGGTGGGAGAGGAAGATGAGTAAGAGAGATAAGCTCATGGATAAGCAATTTATGAAGGATCCAAGTGAAATCACATGGGATAAAGTGAACAAGAAATTTAAAGAGGTTGTGGCAGCTCGGGGTAGGAAGGGAACTGGAAGGTTTGAGCAGGTAGAGCAGCTTACCTTTTTGACAAAGGTTGCTAAGACCCCTGCACAGAAGCTTGAGATTCTTTTCAGCGTGGTTTCTGCTCAGTTTGATGTCAATCCAGGTCTCAGTGGCCACATGCCTATAAATGTATGGAAGAAGTGTGTGCAGAATATGCTTGTTATACTTGACATTCTTGTTCAGTATTCCAACATTGTAGTTGATGACTTGGTTGAAATTGATGAGAATGAATCCCAAAAGGGAGCAGACTACAATGGGACTATTCGGGTTTGGGGAAATCTGGTGGCCTTCTTGGAAAAGATAGATGCTGAGTTCTTCAAGAGTTTGCAGTGCATCGATCCGCATACTCGCGAATATGTGGAAAGACTTCGAGATGAGCCAATATTTTTGGTTCTCGCTCAAAATGTCCAAGAATATTTAGAGCGCAAGGGGGACTTTAAAGCTGCTTCGAAGGTTGCCTTGAGGCGAGTTGAACTCATCTATTATAAACCGCAAGAGGTTTATGATGCCATGAGAAAATTGGCAGATCAGACTGAAGATGGTCATGCTGGTGGAGATCCCGGTGAGGAGCCTAGGAATGAAGAAAGTAGGGGGCCGCCTGCCTTTATCATTGTTCAAGAGCTTGTCCTGCGGAAACCAACTTTTCCAGAGAATAGCAGGACCTTGATGGATATTCTGGTGTCCCTTATATACAAGTACGGTGATGAAAGAACTAAAGCCCGTGCAATGCTCTGTGATATTTATCACCATGCTCTATTGGATGAGTTTTCAACTTCTCGTGATCTGATGCTAATGAGTCACCTGCAAGATAGTATTCACCACATGGATATTTCAACTCAGATACTTTTTAACAGGGCTATGGCACAGCTTGGTTTATGTGCATTTCGGAATGGACTGATCACTGAAGCTCATAGCTGCCTTTCTGAGTTATATACTGGTCTAAGGGTAAAGGAATTGCTTGCACAAGGTGTGTCACAAAATCGGTATCACGAAAAGACTCCAGAACAGGTGCCTATTTTGTCTCTGACATCCTGTTAGTTTGATTGAGTGCTCACTCTTTTATAGTTTCTAACTTGCTATTATGGATAGAGAATAGTTATGGAGTCTTATCTTGGCATCCTTGCATGCACAAGGTTATAGTGTCAAATGTGTATGTATCAAAGTGTTTGATTTGTCCTTTCCAAAAATGTATTTCATGCAAATGGATAGTTCATTAGTAATACTTTTATCATTGTCATAATTTGTCAGCTTCTGTTAAACATGTTGAAGGTTGGTTTTAAAACTTTAGTCATCATTCTTTCAGTTTACTTAATTTTTATCAGAATCATCATATCAATAATCAAACACTTATATATCCAGCATCTTAATGTTTACAAACTTTGAAAAATGTTTGAAGAGATTTTACATATGAAATATTTGTTGCCTTAGGTTTTGTTGCTTCTGACTTTGAGATAAGACATGCAAACAGTTAAGATGGTTCATCCAAGATGAATTAATAGTTTAATGTGGAGATGGTTATGTGCATTATTTGAAATTTGGGAATAAAAGCTGGTAAGTAAATCAACACTTTTTCTATAAATATGAGCTATAATCTTTGGTGAATCTCATGAACCTATTCTATTAATATTTGGAGAGAGAATTTTGAAATAAACATATCTCAGGAAAACAGCTTATACATGTCATTGAAAGCTGGAACAAGTAGAGCATGGTTATGCTGATATAAAGAACAAACGAAGTGATTAAATAAGTTTTTTTTTTTTTTTTTTTTTTTTCCTTTTGGGCAATCTGATAGTATGCCCAAGTCTCTTATGCTGGTTTCACAATGTAAATATCTGATTTTTTTCCTCTTGCCTTTCTGTTACCTTTTTTTTAACTTCCCTCCCCTCTTTCAGGAAAGGTTGGAAAGGAGACGACAAATGCCGTATCATATGCATATCAACCTTGAGCTCCTGGAGGCGGTCCATTTGATATGTGCTATGCTGCTTGAAGTGCCTAACATTGCAGCCAATGCCTTTGATGCAAAGCGCAAGGTCATAAGTAAGGCTTTCCGGCGGTTGCTTGAAACGAGTGAGAAGCAAACATTCACGGGTCCACCTGAAAATGTAAAGGACCATGTAATGGCTGCCAACAGGGCCCTCATACAAGGAGACTTCCAGAAGGCCTTTGATGTTATCGTGTCCCTTGATGTTTGGAAGCTCCTTAGAAACCGTGAGAGTATACTTGATATGCTAAAGGCTAAAATAAAGGAAGAGGCACTGAGGACCTATCTGTTCACCTATTCCTCGTCCTATGAATCTCTGAGTTTGGACCAACTCACCAAAATGTTTGACCTCTCAGAAGCACAGACTCACAGCATTGTTAGCAAGATGATGATCAATGAGGAACTCCATGCAAATTGGGACCAACCAACTGGTTGCATTATTTTCCATGATGTTGGACACACTAGGCTGCAAGCTTTAGCATTCCAGTTGACGGAGAAGTTGTCAATCCTTGCTGAAAGTAATGAGAGGGCAACAGAGGCCAGGATTGGTGGTGGTGGTGGGTTGGATCTGCCACTAAGGCGTAGAGATAATCAGGATTATGCTGCTGGATCAACTTCTGCTGGCTTTAGATGGCAAGATAACTTGCCCTTTGGTCAAGGACGGCAAGGTGGTGGCGCTGGGCGTACAGGATATAGCAGTGGAGGAGGAAGAGTGTTAGCTTTTAACCAGGCTGCAGCGGGTGGGTATTCAAGGGACCGAACTGGGTACCGAGGAACTGGGCAGAGTTCACGGGCTGTGAGAGGTTCGCAGATGGATTCTTCAACTCGCATGGTGAGTCTGAACAGGGGACTTCGTGCTTAAAATAAATATTGTAGTTTTGACTCATCGAGAGAGGAGATACACAAACACTTTTAATATTCAGCGTGTTGTTTCAAAGCCCTTCTATGTGATTTGAGATGATTGTCGACTGTTGTTAACTATGTAATTTTTTGTTATTTTGTAATGTCTGGGGTGTTAGTTTAGAACCCCTCTTCAAGTTTTGAACGTTTGTCATTTTCTATGGTTTATAATTATTATTTTTAATTATTTTCTAGAGATCAAATTTATTAATTAAATTGTTGGCATTTATTAGTGTGATATTATTTTATTGGATTGATTGTTTGTTTATTAATTATTAATAAAGTATCACATTATTAGATATTAAAGATTTGATTAATAAATTTAATATTTGTAGCAATACTTTTATTTAAATAATATCATTTTTTTAGATGTGCATATTTCATAGCTGGGTACGGTGATATTCAATTGCTTTATTATTTTGATTTATTTATCTATTTAGAAAAAATTATTTATCTATATTTAAATTATATAAATATGTTAATTAATAATATTTTAATATTTATTATTTGGTAAATAAATTTAGTAAATAATATTTAAAGTATTATTATTAATTTTTTTTCTTAAGAGTCGCAAATTTATCATCATTTTTAATCAATGCCCGAGGGCAGACTATTTTCTATGGACAAGGATCCTCTGAATTCAGCTTTCAGCCTCTGAAGTATTTATAGGACTTGAAGAAGTTTCCACATTCTCTTCTTCGTTATCCTTTTGTTTCAGGATCTTTGAGTCTTAAGGTTAAGGATCTTACATTTCGGGCTTATGTTAATTGGTTAGACGATGATGCTTGTGATGCAATATAAAAAGGTTATAATTAACAAGAATTAGAAGCACACAGGAAGTGGTTTAATGATGCTGAAAAATTGAATGCAAATTACAGAATATAATAACAACTAATCCAACTTATGGTCTTGTAACAGTTCTTGCATAGTATTCAGAGGAAGTGAGACATTTGACACCATTCTATCACAGGAGGACCAACCCTCATCCCACAATAAAAAGAAATGAATAGTCAATCATCAAATTATTGATTTAACAAACCTAAAATCTTCGTACCGAAGCATTCAACAAGCCAAATATGCATTTTCATTAAACTAAATCTTAATTTCAAAGAAATTTTAACATTTATACAGGGTTTATCTTTAGATGGTTTCGGTGCCCGTGGTGGATTTTTTACAGCATTGGTGGTAGGGTTTTTGCAGCAAGTGGTACTAGGTTATTCTAAAGTTTAGTATAAAAAAAATGGATATTATCACTGAAGGTCTTTAAACTATAGCGTGTTTTACAATTTTGTCTTAAAAAAAAATTTTGTTTCACTTTGATCCTCAAACTCATAGTCTCGTATAATCGTAAATCATTTTTGAAGTTTCCGTCCATTTAAACTGTTAAAAAGCATATGTGATGCATGTGATGTCCATTTTAAGGGTAAAATTGTAATTGTAAGATTTTTTTATCACTATAGGTCCCTAAACTATATCGCGATTTACACTTTCATGCTAAAAAAAATTTTTTACACTTTTATTTTCAAACAAATATTTCACTCAGATAAATTTACACATGAGCTAATGCTAACAGCTCTCTCAATTTCTCTCTCTCTCTCTCTCTCTCCTCCATGCAAGGTTATTCTTTTTCTTTCTTTCTTTATTTTCATTTGCAGATACAAGAAAAAAATTATTGATCAAAAGTGTTTCGATTTTGAAAAAAAAAATTGTGAAATATTTAATGTGTTGGAAGTTAAATTTGAATAACTAAACAGTAGAGATAATGATGAGGATTAAAAATATAATAAAAGTAAAAACCCATCGATAGTTATATATTAAGCTTGGATATTCATTTTCAGGTGACATGTCGCAAAATCGATGCATGGGTGACGTTATAAATGTTAATAAGATAAAACAAATAGTACCAAAATCACCAGAAAATATGCTCAGAGATTAAAGATCTGGTCGGGTATGGATAGGAGTTGCGCAACCCGTTTCTTGTGAAACAAAATGACACATGAATCTATTCCAAGTTTAATGATGACTGAAATGTCGTCATTTTATTTTTTAATGACTTTTAAAACTAAATGCTAGAAACTAAAACAATGTTGTTTTATATAATCAAACATCCAGATTCACTAACATTTAGTTATTCAAACTTAACTTTCAAGACATTAAATATTTTACAAATATTTTTTTTTTCAAAATCAAAACACGCTATAGTTTAGGGACCTTCAGTGATAATATTCCTAAAAAAAATAATAATCAGTTTAAACTTTTGGAATAAATAATAATTCGACATGGTATTAAAGCTAAAAGATTTAGTAATTATAAGTTCAAAACTCAACATGATTCCACTCAAAAACAAAAATAAATGTTAAAACTCAAAATGAGCACAAAAAAGCCAGATTGAAATTCATATGCAAGGATCCAAACATATTTATGTGCCAATAAAAAAATTAAAAATAAAATATAAAAAAACTAATAATCAACCTCCCTGTTAGTTTATATTTTTTAAATCATTGGTAATATGATACTTGGATTTTCCGCCTTTTTCTTCCGTCAGTTTGTTCCTAGTGGATGATGCTAAAATTTCTTCAGTTAGTCGTTCACTTTTTCACAGTTTTTCTTTGGCATCAGCGTTTTAAACAATTTGTTTTCTCTGTGTCGGTCTTTTTTTGAGAGTGCTTCTTCAATTTCATTTTCGCAAAAGAGGCAAAATGATTGAGGAAAGAGTGTGAAAAGAATGATGTATGTGGAGAGATTATGTGGGTTCAGTTTCGAGTTTGCATAAAATAAAAAGAAGGAAAACAATCATAGGGTGAGAGATAGAGGGAGAAGATGAATGATTTTCAAAAGAAATTTAAAAATATATAATTTTTTTATTAATTCATGCCCAAGGGCTTAAAGGAAATTTCAGCATGTACGCAATTTAGAAGGTGGACAAAATTTAATGTTTCGGGATGAGTAGGTTTTTCCCTTCAAATGAACCAGAAGAGAGGCAATTATCCAATAAACCTTATAATGATTTACCATGATTATAAATAGTTAACAAATAATGGATAAAAACTACATAGAATAACAAGAAAGGTTATTAGTACTGTTAGTCTCTAAACTATGCACACATTTGCACTTTAGTCCTTTTAACTTTTTTTTTTTTTTTTGGAATTTTGGTCTTTAAACTTATGCTTTTGTTATACTTTGGTTCTTAAAACTATTTTTAGACTAATTTTTGGCAGTTGTAAAGTATATTGAGTGCACATCCAGTAAAAGTATGCATGTTGCATTAAAATTGGTAAAGTTTAGACTAAAAATAATATTAAAGACCCCAGTATAATAACAATGTCTAAATTTTACAGACCAAAGGGCTTAAAAAAGGTTCAATAACCAAAGTGTAAATATGAGTATAATTCAGTGACAAACAGTGCTCTAATAACTGTAACAAAAAAAGTAAGATTATTTCTTTACTATAGAGTTAAAGTATCTTCTACCTTACAATCATTAATCTTTTGAAGTACAGGAATTTTTATTTTTATTTTGTTTATTTTTTTTGGGATCTTTTGCATTATTGCTCTCTCTTAACTTTTCCAATTTTGTTGGTAAGAGTATAATGGAAATTTGGGAAAATTGAGAGGCCCCTAATACAAAAGGGAAAAAAAAATGAAACCAATTTATTAATAATCATAACCTTTCACTGCAGCCAAAAGATAGAAGATACAAATATAATTACTACAATATATTCCTGAACTGGAAAAATATAGAATATAAAAAAGTTTGCTGTGTAGTTGGGAAGATGAATGTTTCCCTGTGTGAGTCATTCCAGAAGGTTCTCACATTATTAAGAGGAAAGCATATGAATATAAGATGGAGAATTAGGGCTAATCACGTTTGTCTGTCAGACATTATACTTTCAACTTGCAATTTTTCAAAGCCAAACTTGCTGCAATTTGTAATTAAAAATCCTATAAATATATATATATATATGCTCTACTATATTAATTACTTAATTTTTTTTTTGCACTGACTTCACACATATTCTATTATTAATTTGATGGTAGACCATAAACATTGATAATAAAGCGAAAAAAAAAAAAAACTAATTTATCATAAAAATTGCTCATTTATTCTTTTAAGACTCCTTAATTTGCTTGGGCTTGCCTCCATACTAGTGTTACCCTCCTATTTTTCACTCTAGTATTAGTTTATATATTTGTCATTACAAAGTTTTAATAAAGGCATATTATTTCATTAATATTGTGGGATTTTATAAGATTAGTTTTTTTTTTCTTTAATAATTATTTTTAACTGCTGATTACCAATTTGTTTGGATCTGATTATTACTAGTGATTAAAAATTATGTTAAATATATTAAATTAATTTTTTTGGATAAATGCTTCACTTCCTTTATTATTGGGTTAAATTTTTTTCCCCTCAAATTTTCTATTACCGATATCAAAATATTTTTTAATAGTGTTGGGCTTTTGTCAATTAAATGTTAATTAGGCACATAGATATACATAATTTAAATGTTGTTTATACAAGTGTATTTGCATGTCAAAAGAACCAAACTTTTATTATTATTTATCAGTAATATTGTTTCGGCTTGCTATGACATTTAGTTTGCTCGAAATCAAATTTGTTTCAAAGGTATTGTTCTTTATTTCTCTCGACTTATGGTTACTCTTGGAGAGCTATTCGTAAGTTTGAATGGCATATGAATAATAGGAGCTTCAAATTATGAAATCTTTGGGTGTTAAAAAGTATTCCTTCTAAAGCTTCTAAAATTATTTTAGTTATTTAGTATGCTCCTAAATTGGGATGGATTAAGTTTAATTCAGATAGATTTGGTTGTGGTGGAGTTTATTGGACTCATAGAGGCTCGTGAAAAGATGTTTTAAAACGCCTCTTCGTAATATTTATGCTCTTGAAGCAGAATTTTTGGGATGTCATTAATTCGTGCGCTAAGCGTTTTGGTTGAAACAATATTTGGTTGGAAAGCGAGCGATTCTACAGTGGTGATGCATTTTTTACAAAATAGTGATTCTATGCACTTTTGTTTGCCCCGGAATGTGGGTTGTTAGTTTTTTTTTTTTTTTTGTTACTTTATTTTTTTTTTATATAAGTTTGGCTTTTTCATATTATTATTTACTATTATCATTCAAATCAAATAGCAATTTTTTTTTGGGGAAATTGCTGAGATTGTGAGTTTGATTAATATTATTGGATAATTGTTAAAAATAATTATTTATTTTGAACCATAATTAAAAATAATTGTTGAAAGAAAGATGGATCCCAAAATATTAATAAAAGAATATGGATTTATTATAACTTTATGATGACAAACACATAGACAGATAGTAGTAGAAAGATCCATAGGATTAGTGTGGAGGCAAGTATTGTCCCATTTGCTTGCTGCATAACGAAGAATCAGACAGAGATAAGTAAAATTTAACAGTAATGCTAGAACAATCATGTAGTCTACTGATATATATACCAATTATATATATATTATTATTTTATTAGTAAACATATTAGTATAATTAATATATGAATAAATAAATTTTTAAAATAATAAATATAATTAAATATAAATTAATTAAATAATTACATATAGTTAATAGATATTTTGTGGGCTAAGTATTTATTCAAATATTATTCATAATTTAAAGTACGTAACTAGTCTCCCATTAAAGGATTTTAAAATATGCAACTAATTAATTATGTACAAACAGTACGACCATTAATTAGTGGTAAAGAAATTTTCTGTTTAATTTGAAATTAAGTATAAAATAATAAGCCATAAAAAGTATGTGACTAGTAACAACCTGCAGGCTAAGATTAAGACTTTTAAAAAAATTTATAGATTTTTTTTAATCATAGATTTTTGTAGACTTTAACATACTTTTTTAGACTTTATAAAAGTATAAATAACTTTTATAAACTTTTTTTAATGACTTTCNCTTTGAACGAATTTTATAATTTCTTTTTAATGACTTATAAATTTTGAACAACTTTCATAGATTTTTATGTTTAAAAACTTTTATATTATTTCACATAGTTATGAAAGATTTTTATATAGTTCTAACGATTTTCATTTAAAAAAAAAACGTTTTAGTATACTTTCATTAATTTTGAAATATAATAGACTTTATAGTTGTATAATTATATTTATAGCTGTATAATTATATTTTTTACATCAATAAAAATATTTTTTTAAAAGAATAAAAATATAAATTAGCCCAATAAAAAAAATTATTTCCAAAATTATTTACTGAAATTCAATATTATTTTTATTTTATTTGTATTTAAAAATATATTAGATATTATACTTTTCATATTTTAGCAAAAGTAAATGAACATAAGAAAAAATAAAAAAAATAGTTATTTATGTTTTTTTTTAAAGCAAATTACAGTTTTATTGCATTTTGTTATATTTATATATTAAAAATAAATCAAAAGTTGCATTTTTATAAAATAAAATAAAATAATTCCAAAATAACAAAAAAATTCATAAATTTTTTGTTAGACTTTCGTTCCGACAAAAGTCTTTCATTTATAAAAGTCTTTAAAAGTCATTGGCAAATTGAATACCTCATGACTTTATAAACTTTTAAAAAGTCTTAATTGAATACCTCATGACTTTTAAAAACTTTTCATTGAATATACTATGACTTTATAAACTTTTTAAAAGTCTGTATTGAATATAGCTAAACTTTTTAACTTCATAAAAATCTTCTAAAGTGTTGATTGAATACACCCCCTAAAAGTTTTGGTTATAATTGAACACAGTTTGAAAAAAGGATGTTGATCTCCTCTACCTTATTATTTATACTAGCTCTTTTATATATTGAGAATAATTAATTACAATTTTTTTCCCTAACAATTGTTTTTGTCCATTTTGAAATAATAATACTTTTATGAAAATATTGTATGACTAAAAACTGAGACTCTTAATAGCGTTTGTAACGATTTTCAAATTTCGTAAAAAAATAATTAACTTTTAGAATCCTAAGCTTGAATATATGTATACAATTTGTGGATGAGATCGATTGTGAATGTTTTGGTACCTCTAGAAAGTTAACCCTATAAAGTGTAAAGCATAGATTTAATATATATATATATATATATTTGTATTATAAGTTAATTCATTTAGATAATATATATATATATGTACAATTACATTATTATCAGTTATATATGATATTTGTAATATTTAAATATGAAATTCAAATATTTAAATTAAATGATAATTAATAAAAAAGATATATAGTTTAATTAAATGGCTAATTTTTTTTGATAATTTATTTATCAACTTAATTATTATTTAATATTAGTTTTAAAATTTTATATCTAAATATAATGAATGTTAATTATATCTAATAGTAGCTTACTTATATATATATATATATATACATATATATATATATAT
>QANX01002186.1:0-16644 GCA_003254975.1 Ochetophila trinervis | reverse complement strand
ACACACACACACACACACACACACACACACACACATATATATATATATATATATATATATTTCTCACCCCTACTAACATTATTAGAGACCGTAGCAAATTCTAATTAATTTAAGATAATTATATTTTATTTTATTTTTAATATTAAAATTTTAATAAAAAAATTATTTAAAAATATCAAATAACATATAAATATCATTTGTTAAATCATTATCAATGGATAAAAAAATAAATTTTTTGTGCCACATTATAAGTTGGTATAAAAATATGAGTTAGGTAAATAATTTTTCTCTCTCTAAATATACATTTATAAATTTATATTTATATGGTCTTTATCCCAACCAGTTTCTTCTATTTTTTTTTCCAATTTGGTAGAAACCATTTGTTTCTATTACTTTGCTACTTTCTTTCTCTCTTTTTAAATTGATGAAGAAAATTTCTTTATCAAGCATTGAATTTAGAGCCTAAAAATACTATTAGTAGTCATTATTAACTGAATTATTTCAAAAGAACAATTCGCTGCTTATTTATATATACACTTTTATTTTGATATGCGGGACGTCGAAATTAAAATGGAGGTATTGTAATTGATCGTACACGTTTATTTTAATTTAGATGTACCCACATAGTGTAGCAAAATTATATATCTATGTAATATATATGTACAAATTAATTAAATATTTCTCCCCTCATTGTGTGGAAATTAAGAAGAAAAAATGCTGCTTTAAATTCCTACACGTGCACTTGTTTTTCAACTCTTGCTAAAAGAAAATGGAAAAATGAAAAAATGCTGCTTTAAATTCCTACACTTGCACTTGTTTTTCAACTCTTGCTAAAAAAGAAAAAGAAAAAATGTTGCTTTAAATTCCTACACGTGCACTTATTTTTCAACTCTTGCTTCTAAGCTCTTTTTTTTTTGTTTTGGTAATCTTGCTTCTAAGCTTTTTTTTTTTTTTTTTTTTTTTTTTGTAAATAAAAAAGGATCTATCCGTAGCGGGATCAAAAGTATAGGAGTTCTCTAGTAAATATGTCAAATTCATGCATTTTTTCAACCTAGTGGAAGTCCACACTGGAAATCTATATTACTGAAAATTCTCTCTCCTTCGTGCGGTAACAGCGGAAAGAAACACTTAAGTCTAATGAGGTTACTAAGACTTGAACTTTAACTTCCGTACTCGCAGATGTAAAAATTTAGTTGGCTCCTACCACTGAGCTACACCCTCAAGTGTTTTAAGCTCTCTTCTTTTAACAACTGCCACGAACACTTTATTAATTTGTAACTGTATATAAAAACCTAGCTAGGGTCTTAGCGCTTATCTATCTTGTAATATAATTCCATCCCTAGCTAGTTAGCTACATATATAGCATATATAAAAATGTATTTAGACTCTGTTTAACATAATTTTTACTTTTTTTTTTTTTTTTTTTATATTTTTCTTCTTTTTTTTAAAAGAATTTTAAAAGAAATAAATTATTTTTTACTGGTTTTATTAAAAAAAACTTATAAAAAAATAAAATATTTATAAAAAATTATCTAAACATTTTTAAAAATAATTTTTGAATTTTCAAAATCTCTATTAAACAGGCCATGTTTATATTAAATGACTTTTTAAATATATCTATATATTCATTTTTTTATATTACTATTAATCATTGAATTAAGTTAATTTATTAATATCTCATTCTTTATATTATCCTCTTTTTTTTTTTAATTTATATGACAAGTTAAAAATAAATTAGTAAAAGAAAGAGATATTTCCTAAAAACAATTGTGACAAAAATAGTAAAAGACTGTTGAATTGACTTTTCAATGAAAATTAATAATGTAGATATCTAAATAAAATAAATATATAGTCAATTTAAAAATTATTTTTCAATGATACTATATAAAATGACTCTTAATGACAATTAATTACCTATTTTATTAAAAAATTATTGAAATAATTGACTTTTTAATAAATAATTTACAGAAAAATTCACGATTTTTAACCGAACTTTTAAAAATAAATGTATTTTAATGAGTTTGACATTTATTTTAAATAATATTATAAAAAAATTTAAAAATAATATATGTTATTTTTATAACATATTAATTTTTACAGTAAATATGCTCTAAATTAGTAAATTCTCACTCTAACTCCCTATTTTCCTAGTCTACTGCCACCGTAACCAGTGAATGTATGCTAGTACTAGCTGGTTGAAACGGCAAGTACGAATATATAGGCGCCGCACGCCCACCGACAAACAAAAAATATGAAGGAAAAAATAATCACACATCTATAAATTAAACTTTAATTAACACAAAAAATGAGTCATAGAAGTTTTTGCTTAAAAAAAAAATAAAGATCATTACGATGAAGTTGGTAATCAAACCAATTACATTTTGTGATTTTGCGGACTCTGACACTATTATTTTAATAGATAAATGGGAAAATTCATCTGTAGTGAATCTTAATATGAAAATTTAATTAATCTTTTTTGAAAACAAATTAAATTAATCTTAACTAAAAAATTACCCAATTAAATATTATCTATATTATCGTACTACAAAATTAATTTAACCACTTATACTAGTTTTTTGTCATAATAAGCGAGAACTATAGGAATTAAGGAGCTGTCGGCCAGTTGACTAGCTAATTACCTACATATATAAAATGAGCATTACAAAAATCTCTTACAATTAATATAAACTAAGATAAACTGTATTTGGTCGGTGTTCTTCATCAGCTAAATTTGATTGTTAAAAGTAAGCTCTCATCTTCTACCACTGCTTTCAACCCCATTGCGGACTATTAAAATATTTACGGAGAGACGGCCAAGTAGTTTGCCTTTTTTTTGGGTAAAATATTGAAGTCGGCCTTATAGTATATGATAACGAACTCTTTTAGCGAAAAAAGAAAATGTATAAAATTTTATATTTAAAAAAAATTAATAGCCGGAATCTCAATGTGACAATAATTAATGGATACTGTTAAATGATTTGTTTTCTATATTAAATTTTTAGGATTTAAAAATAAAAATAAATGCAGTCAATAAATATTGTCATCCGTAGCTATCATAATTGAGCTACATAACTTATTATGGGGTGCACTCAATCAAGTATAGAAATGATACTACACATATATAATTTAATTGACTATATTTTTCACCCAAAAAAAAAAATAACTATAAATTATACGGTTCAGTTTGCATATTAGCTAGGTTTTTAATAGTAAAAAATAAATATAAATGCTTTAAATTAATTAACATAGCTTAGCTATAAAATCATAACTATATAAATTTTATTCTATTGGGTGCATCATCTAGTTCATGGGTGCCTCCGATTACATGTAATCAGATGAAATATACCATTATTATATACAATAGGAAATCAACCGTCCAGTATAAAAAAACTATTATATATATATATATACAGAAATTATATAAATATATAATTGTCAATTATATTTTAAATTAGCCTAACTGTGTGTGTATATATAAACAAAAACACACATTAAGATTTTTTTTTTTTTTTGAAATAAACAAAATTTTAAGATTAAACAAATTAAGCAGAATAACCAAAATAATATATGAAAGTTAGCAAGAAAGGCATATGCTAAGAGTATCACCGTGTATCTTTCTTGGAATTTCAAATTATATACAATAGCTACTGACTTATGTTAGTACAATTGAAGTTGATCATATAAATAATAAATTATATGAGAAACCAAGCCAGCCCACTGGATTTGGAAGAACATAAAGAAAGAAGGAAAGCTCTCGTGACTTTGAGCACAGACCTCGCTGTGCATTAGATCAGTGTCATGTGCCTGCGAGATGCACGCTGACCACCTCCCATATAAATCACAAACATTATATTGCTTTAAATTCCAATCCCATTTTTATTATTATTATAATTACTTGTTCAGCATCTTGATGCTGAGCTTTTGTCAATCGGATCATTACTCTCTTTGTTTCTGTCTTAATTTCTTTAATCATGAATCCCATATTTGCGTCATCTCCAATTTTTAATTTCTAGCTTTATATGTGGCTAATATATATATATATATATAATTTATTTTTATAAATACACATTATCGTGATAAATTTCAGACAGAAAATCTAATTAATATATATATATATATATACACTTCAATCATGTTATTTTCTTTAGAAACTTCAGGAATATATGCTTTGATTAATTATTATTATATATATATATATATATATATATATATATATTGCTTTTTCTTGCAGGGCCACATGAAGATTTTCTAATCGGACATCAGCAAACTATTTTCTTATTATTATACTTTATCTACAGCGTGATCCCACCATTCTCACATTTAGTTTAGAAACAAGCTTGGGAAAAGAAGAGGAAAAAAACACAAATAAGATCAGAAAGGTTAATTGGAAATTCGTATGGTGCGGAATGGGACACTGATAAAGAAATAAAAAAAATAAAAATAAAAATCTTCAATTTTGTTGTTATTTGAGGTATGAGATTTGAACTCAAGATAATTTTTTAATAAAATTGTTAACCCAAAAGGACAAGATGATCCTTATTTACTTTGACATTATCCTGTAAAACAAATATAATATATAGGTTAATATTATGAATTAAAATTTGAGATATTGTTTATCCATATATATTAAAAGTTTTAATGCACTTTAGTACATTCTAAAAAAATTATTAAAATTGAAAATGACTGAATGACTATCTCTTTTATTTTTATTTTTTTGTATTTTTTTTGTCTTTTGGTAAATTTTTAAGACTTGTGATGTCATGGTTAAATTCATTTTGGTATTCGGTGGAAGCATTGCTTTCAAAGTCTTTTGCTATTAGTTCCTCATTGAAGGATTGAAAGCTTTTTTGATTGTTTCATATGTTTTTTAATATAGAATTTTATGCTTTAGTGCATTTTGGGTTTGATTGTTTATGGACTCTATATTAAGAGAAATGTTGAGACAATATTTTTAATAAGTTATCAGTTTATTGATAGAAATATTGGTGTTTTATATCAATTATGAATCTGCTTTATATATTTATTATTTTATTGTAGTCAATTTATTATCAAAAAAACTTCTGTCTATTTTTTTTTTATTCATATGAGTTTAAGTTTTTCTATATTGCTTATCATTTATAAAATATATTTCAATACTCATTGATCTTTTATTATTTTGTGCTACCTCATACATATTATTGCTAACTTTAATAAACAACTCAACCAAATTATTATATATATAATTTTTAAATGATCTGTTGAAAAAATGAAAACACCCCCACAATTTTGCACAAACATGAATATCCACCTAAGAGTATACTCACACACACACACACACACACACACACACACATATATATATATATATATAGTATCATGCAAGAAAAAAAAAGCATATATTATATTGAAAGATATATACAATAAATCTCAATAATTTTGATGATAAAAATACTTATTAGTTAGGTAAGTTTAAGAGAGATAAAAAGAGGGGTATGATTTAGTAATCATATGTGAATGTATATTTTTTTTATAATTTTTAATTAATGATATGTAAATTCACTTATTGTTTATTGTGTTGTGAGACTAAAATGAAAACACATTGAATAGATATAAAAAAAAATGACTTTTCAATTTATTTCAAAATTTTATATTCATTATTATATTTTTAATAATAAAATTTTCATTGCATCGCATGAGTATTATCTAGTATATATTAAAAATTTTAATGCACTTTAATACCTTCTAAAACAAATTTGTTTACATAGGAGTCTCTACAATTAATTTGTGCAATTAGTATCTATAATTTGAAAAAAGTTGCATATTTGTTCAATTTAGTTAAAATTGATAAATTCTGTCAATTTAGAAGTTAAGTGCATAGTACTTGGCTCTCAAAATTAGTTTGGTTCATTTTTATTGTATCAAAAATTAAAAATAGGAAAAAAATTTAAAATTCAATTATGGCTTTTCTTTCTTGTTTTTTAATTTTTGATACAATTAAAAATAAATAAACTAACTTTGAGGATCACTTGCTATGCACGTGACCTCTAAGTTGATATAATATGTTAATTTTAACTAAATTGAATAAATGTGTATTTTTTTTTTCAAATTATAGAGTATTAATTGAACAAATTAATTATAAAAACTTTTATGTGAACAAATTCAATTTTTAAAAAATACTAAAATGCATTTAGATATGTATTAAATTGCTTTCAAATGCCAACCAAAATATGCATAACTCTGGCATTATGATATTTATAATAACTTTAATTAACAAATTAATTAATGTAATAACTTGTTCTCTGAACATGCCGAAATTTTCAATTTTGACTAAAGTTCCTTATAGTTGATGAAGTTAACTGTATGTGCATCAAAGGTTGATTTTTGTATAGTCATTTTTTGGCGTAGACTTTATTATTGTTGTGTAGACCTTGTAGATACAAATTCGTAGACTGACAATATACTTAGTTCCAAGCTACAATTTAAAAGTTATAATAAAAAAAATGTCAGAGATATTTTAGTCATTTACAAATCTAGTCTATCCAATTGAAAATCAATTTTATTTAAACATTAAATGATTTTATTTTAGTATATTATATATTATTAAAAATTAAATTAAATTATATTTATTTTAAAATATCTCTCTTTCTCTCTCCTATCTCCTTTTTGCACGACAACCATTTGCAGCCTTACCGACGCAATACATATAGTAAATTTCATCAGCCAATTCTCCCATTCTCCAAGCACCTACCTTGCAGCATTTGAAGGTGTAGTCTAGTGGTAGGAGTCAACTGAATTATCACATTTACAAATATAAAAGTTATAGTTTGAGTCTTGATAGTCCTGTTTGGACTGAGGTGCTCTTCTCCTCTGCTATCGCACGAAGGAGAGAGAAGTTTTAGCGACACAGACTCCCATCAAGGACTTCTAAAAAATTAAAAATATGCATAAGTCTGTCCACTTGCTAAATACTTTTTGGGCCTATGATCCCGCTACGAATATGTCATTTTTTTACTTACCCAAAAAAAAAAAAATCACCAACCTTGCACCACTACCACATATTGAAAGCCTACAACCTTAAGAACTCATTGTCAGCAATCTCTCACAATGAAATCACCATAATATACCATAATCGTGCATACTTTAGCAGCCAAAACCTAGCTCTTATTTTCAATTTCTGGCTAAAACACAGATCCTTTCCCACTAATATAAACACTATGAACCCATTTTCAAGTTCTTTTTAACTCAATTCCATCTCGATTAGTTCGTATTAAGAGATTAAGTGGAAATCACCACAATCTGGCCCACCAGTGACGACATTGAGCTAAATTGAGGGTCATCATTTCCATCCTTACTTCTCAAGATTCAATTTGATATATAGTTTGCTAATTTCAATTATGTAATTAGAAAGCTCATAATTTTGAGCAAGGTTTTAGAAATTGTTAAAATTGGACTGGAATGGGTTGTTTGCAATAGCCAAGTATGAAAAACTCAATTTTTTTCCACAAAATTTCATTTTTTCATCATTTAGATATAATATTTAGCTCCAAAAAAAGATGTAATTTTCTTAATTTCCATTGACATTTTTTATATTTCTATGATATTTCTAGTAAAATTTTCATGGTAATTCCTTCGCAGTTTAATCAAAATTTTCATAATTTCCATAGAAAATTTTAAAATATCTATGGAAATTAATTTTGGAGATATTCATTTTTTTTAAATTTTTTTTAAAAATTATGAATTATTATAAAATGTTAAAAAATAATATATTTTAATTACTTATTAAAAAATATAAAATGATATGCTTTCAAATACAATGTGAACATTTTTTTTTTAAATTATAACTATTTTTCATGATATATTTTCACTAATGTTGTGCTATTAGGCTAATTGAAAACAATGATGAAATAGTTGAAAAAATGTGAAAATAATTTAAAACAATGATTATAATTTTTTTTTATAAATTTTGGATCAATGAGGGTTGATGTTAATATAACCCTTGCTTATTTAGTAGATATTTATGAAACGTCATGAAGTAATAACTCATATACATTTTCAAGCTCAACTAATATTTATGTACATAGTCAATCAATATCATATTCATATAATATCTTTTAGAAAGGACAATCACATATAGTATTATATTCATATGGTTGGCATATTAACAATTACAAGTAAACTTATCAAAGAAATGTTTCTTTTGATCAATATTTCTCTCAATGCACTGCTGAAAATGAGGATGAGAAACATAGTAAAAATTTTCAACCACCAAAAGTTTCCATGTGGAATTGAGTCATATTTAAGTAATTATGTATTTGTATTATTATTCTAATTAATGAATAACTCACAATTTAATAATAATATTTTTGTTACAGTCAACGAGTACTATAAATTTTTTGATTATGAGAAATATGATTTCCGCTTAATGTTTTTTCAATTTTATAGTTAAATTGATAAAGTATTTAATATATAAACATATTTTGAAGTTTCATTAAATTTTTTAATATACTTTCTTATAAATTTATATAATTTTTTTTGAAATTTTATTGATATCGATATTTCCACGTATTTTTTTTACTTTCGATATTTTATAGATACTAATATTTTCATAATTGACAATAGTTAATATTGATTAATTTAGGTTGCTAATGGTCCATAGGAGCTAATCCATTGTCCAATTTCGTAAAGTTGTCGAGAATTAGAAAACTCTCATTTTGGATATTTGTCGCCCTTTTTACTTTGTGATGCCTTAGAATGCTAATGATTACTTGACAACATTGGTATATAGTATAGTATGTGTAGATTTTATACATGATGTTTGATATATATATATATATATGTATGGTTTTGATGATTTGATTTATTTAATCATTTTTATTTATTTATTTCTTTAATTTTGATTTTATGGTTTGTCATGCTAAACTTATTATATTTCTAAAAATATATAGGGTTTTATTATTATTATTTTATCTTTACTTAAATGTTGAATATTGAATGATTTTGTGATGGATTTTGTTAAATATGTTTTAAAAAGGGAAATTTTTCAAAAGGAGAAACTGAAAAGTTTTGAGAGAAAAGAATTTTAAATTAAATGATTATTTTCATAGCATAAATTTATGGACTCATAAACATTTATATCTTTTGTTTTTAACATATTTCCCTAGGTCCTAGCTGGCAATTGAAATTCTACCACCGTGCATCACATTTCTTTGTTCCATCTTCCTCCGCAATTTCTGTAATACTCGATTCGATACTTGTTGCACCTTTGTATTCATTTCATTTTTCTTGTTTAAAATTCAATATTCATAGCATGATTATTTTCATAGCATATATTTATGGACTCATAAACAAATGTATCTTTTGTTTTTAACATATTTCCTTAGGTCCTAGCTGGCAATTGAAAATTCTACCACCGTGCATCACATTTCTTTGTTCCATCTTCCTCCGCAAATTCTGTAATACTCGATCCGATACTTGTTGCACCTTTGCATTCATTTCATTTTTCTTGCTTAAAATTCAATTTTCATTGCATGATTATTTTCATAGCATAAATTTATGGACTCATAAACATATGTATCTTTTATTTTTAACATATTTCCCTAGGTCCTAGCTGGCAATTGAAAATTCCACCACCGTGCATCACATTTCTTTGTTCCATCTTCCTCCGCAGTTTGTGTAATACTCGATCCGATACTTGTTGCACCTTTGCATTCATTTCTATTTTTAACATATACTTTTCAACATACACGCGGCCACAATATTGCTGTCATGTGTATTTTAGTCTTTTATCAACGACAGTTGTTGAAGTAACCGTCGTTTTTAATGTAACTTTAGACGACGGTTACAGTTAAAACCGTCGTTGATGTTTTTTAACCGTCGTCTTATTTTATCAACGACGGCTCTCTTTTTCAACCGACGTCTATATAAAAGTATGGCCGTCGTCAATAGCTATTTTCTGTGGTAGTGTTAGTGACAATATTTTTATATTTGTTACTAAAAATATACTTTTAGTGACAATTTTTATTTTAATAAAATGAAGATATTTTCGTTGTAGAATTACTCTATATATATATATATATTCTATTTTACAGGTAGCATTAATTATTAATACTTAGGGTAACTAACCCTTAAAACAAAACAAAAAAAGTTCTGCCGGATTTTTTATGTATAGAATTTCTAACTGGATTTTTTCGGAATGGATCACCACTCTAGAAGTTCTGCAGGAATCCTAGAGTGGGTCCTATCAATAATTGAGCTTCTCCATTTTAATTTGTTTGGAACAGTACTATATTTATTTATTTATTTATTTTAAAAACAACTAGAGGAGAGGACCACTAAAATTGTCTGAGATATTAAAATGATATTCCTATGTTGCATGTGGAATTCTTAAATAAATTGCATATGATAATCATATATATTAACTGAAGTAACCAAAAGACCAATAAATTTAAATTGAAATGTTACAAGTGAGAATAATTATGTATTGCATACAACATATAGAATCTTTCAGGTTAGAAGGACCAAATTGATGGGACTTTATATTAAATATACATAATCCTCCAATCTTATTTCCCAGACAAAAATTTATTAATTAGTTTCATTAATCAACTCTCTCTTAGCCTTCCAACCTTTGGACGAGTCACAAGCACGTGTTTACAGAGAAATATCATGCTCAACATGTCTCTATGATTCAAGCTTTTTGGAAATAAGATCCTGTTCTCTCTCTAAGAAATTTGATTTACTGCATCAATATATGACAACCTAGCTATTTGTTCTAATTAATTTCCATTATTAAATTGGGATTAAGATTCTAAATCAAGTGCTGGTACATCAACAGAAGGGCATGTCATCATAAAGACAATCAGAAATCATAGGATTCTATTATATATAATTTGTTTAATTAATTTCTTAGCTTCATAAATTAATCTGTTAAAAGATTAGCAGGTAGGATTGTAATAAAAGACAAAATTAATTGTTTAGTACCATGCAGACTCTCCAAACATGCAAATACTTGCAATTGGAAGCTTGATTTTGATTGATACACTACACAATATACGAATCCATGTCACCAACTACATTGCTCGAAATTAGAGCTAAATTTTTTATTTTTATTTATTTATTAAATTTTTTATTTTTATCTTTGTTTACCAGAAGAATTCGGACTCAGGATTATTTACAGAAGAAAGAAAGCTTTGCCTCTAAAAAGAAACTATTTTTGAAGTATGGAAAAAACCTATTATTTTGCATATATGTGGTATTTAGCCATAATTATACTAAGTAGTTATTTAAAGACTAGCTAATGAAGCTAATATTATTAAATTTTATTATTTTTAATTAAACTACTAAGGGTGATTTTTGTTTTTAAACGTTAGTATCTTAAATTTGATGAGCTTTCAAATTATACATTATATATAAATTTAAAATAAAAATATTTTTATTTTATTAAAATAAGAAATATCATTGAAAATATATTTTTATTGGCAAATTTTAAAATATTATCATTGATAGTTTATTTTTTATGATAATATTTTCACATGTGTCACTAAAAATATACTTTTAATGACAATCTTCATCTTAATAACATGAAGATATCATTATTATAGAATTACTACATATATATATATATATATATATACACACATATATAAATATAACAAACTTTTTGGAGCTAGATTTCAGATTAATGTATTCATGAACCTCAAAATAATAAGGCGCGCATAACTAGAGGAGACACCGGTACTTAAGGTTCTTGCAAAATGCATGCACCCATCCAAAGATTTTAATTCATTTTTGCTAAAATTACTCGATTAAAATTCTGGTGGTATATAATTAGCGATTTAGTCAAAAACAAGTAGCTCAACAAAATTGGAAAATATTAACCAATTGTTTTTAGTTTTTATCCTCTAGCAACCCCCAGCCTCTTAAATATTTATCCTAGAAAGAAATTGATAAATCGTAATCGTAGAGTCTGAAACATATTGAAAGTATATATATCTCATATCATGACAGATTTTAATCTTTAATCTATTATATTTGCGCTGAATATAATTTTTTTTTCAGCTCAAACAATAAAATTAAAATCTGAAATTTAAGATTTAATTGTAAAGTTATCAAATCGTTCTAACTTGAACTATATACATGTATATATATATATATATATATATATATTGAGATTTCTCAGCGAAATTTTTTATTTGGAGAGTTTCATTCAAATTTTTAAAATATAATTAATAATTATGGACAATATTATCTATTATAGATTAAATATTATTCATTATAAATAATTTTATTTATTATGAATCAAATATTATACATTTTAGATTATATATTATTCATTATAGATAATTATAAAATAATTATTGGTAATAGATAAATATTATTTAAAAAAATTTAATTTCATGGAACCTTCGGTTTAACCCATATATATGATGAATTTTGTTGCTCCATTTTCTCACTATGAGAGAATTTATTTCGATGCCTATGAACTTGTAGTAAAATAATATTTAAAATAATTAACAAAAATCCCAATTCCCAGGAATCAGGTCGGTGCTGTTGCTTGAATATCGGCGGGTTGTAGCTTTATGTTGACCAGTCAACCCATAAAACCTTTCTCACTTAGCTAGCAGCCCCTTTTGGCTTTATGTTTTTTTTCTCTTGAAGGATATTTTGGCCACATAGAGAGTTTATGTGTAGATCAGCGTAGAGGACTACTGACTAAGTAGTTAGATCTTTTGTCTTTCTTTCATTTTATATACATTTTTTTAATGCAAAAGATAAAATATTTAATTATATAATATTCTAATATTAAACTATAAAATAATAACCAATATTATCTATATATATATAAATATTAGTTTTTTTTATAAGATATCAGACTATAATTTCTATCGAATTATTTTTAAAAATCAATTTTAATGATATTTAAAATTATCATCACTAAATAAATTATTTTTTTATAACTGATATTTTTCAAATTTACTACTAAACTACACTAAAAGTTTAATTTATTTTAAAAACAGTTCTAATAAAAATTCCAGCAAAAGTTCATGACTATAGAATTTGCTATATATATTATTTTATCCTTTAAATAAAAAAAATGAAAATGTTAGAAATAATATAATAACATGGTATTGCGTGTTAAGTCTGACAGACACACACTAGGTCAAAAACGGCTCTCTCTCTCTCTCTCTCTCTCTCTCTCTCTCTCTCTCTCTCTCTCTTTTTCTCCAAAATCTCTATTTAAATGCAGGGATAGCGAACCTCTTTCTCCCATGCAATTGTCTTGTACACTCTCCAATACCCTCCACTACCTCCTTGTGTGTTCTTGTGCAAGCCCTCTGTCTCTCTTTTTCTTTTTCTCTTATGTAAGTGTTTGAATTGATATTGCCAATATATATATTTCTGCTGTAAAAACTCACTTTTAAATGTACTCTGACAAATAAAGTTTCTTCTTCCCATTTGTCTCTCTTTCTTATCAGTTTCTATTCCATTAGTTTCTTTCTCACTTGCTTCCAAATATATATATATATATATAAATATTATATATAGTTAGTAGAAATTAATTAATCGGCAAGATATGTCTAGCAGAAGATCAAGATCTAGGCAATCAGGTGGTTCAAGAATCACTGACGATCAGATCAATGATCTCGTTTCAAAGTTGCAACAGCTTCTTCCTGAGATTCGTGATAGGCTTTCTGACAAGGTAATTAATTAGTAAAAAAACTTATTAATTAATTTCTATTTTATCACCCATTTTTTTCCCAAAATTTTCTCTCCTTGCGTGTAAGAATGATTAATAAAAGTTTATATGGATCAAATTTATTAAACTGCAAATTTCATTATATGGGTATTTCTTTCCTTGTATATGTCAACTTCTCTATATGTTTTTGGGGAAACATTTAAAAAAAAAGAAAAAGTCTTTCACCCAATTTCATATAATGACGAACAAATATTAATAGAATAGTAACAGAGAAGAATAGAGGAAATTAAAAGAGATTGTGGGTTAATTGAGCTCATTTGTGTGTGTATATATAAAGATGACACAAAAGTAAAAATTTTGCCAAATTCTTTTTTTTTTTGGTTGAAGATTGTACTTGCTTCCATACAGTACTAGCTATAGAGAGTACTTTGATATCTAGGTTTAAATTTGAAGTTTGATAACTCTTTGTGGCTAATTTTAACATTGTAAAATTGATAAAGAGAGAGAGAGAGAGAGAGAGAGAGAGAGATTATGAATATTAAAATTGAATATATATATATATAAAATATGTTATTGATAATGATGAGATTTGGGTTTTGTACAGGTATCAGCATCAATGGTGCTA
The DNA here is from genome assembly GCA_003254975.1 of Ochetophila trinervis. NCBI lineage: Eukaryota > Viridiplantae > Streptophyta > Magnoliopsida > Rosales > Rhamnaceae > Ochetophila > Ochetophila trinervis. The sequence continues at coordinate 2,344 of QANX01002186.1, read as the reverse complement.
CAAGAAACTTGCAACTACATAAGAAGCTTGCACAGAGAGGTAGATGATCTAAGTGAGAGACTGTCGGAGCTTTTAGCAACAACTGACACTGCCCAAGCTGCAATTATAAGGAGTTTGCTTATGCAATAGTCACATTTTTCACTTTTCTCTTCTACTCTATTAGGCAACTATGCAATAGGCCATCCTCTACTATTTCTTTCTTTCTTTTATATTTGTTCTTCTCTCTCTCTGTCTTTCTGTCTTTCTTTTTTTTTTCTCTCTTTAGTGGTTTTGTCACTAGTCTGAAACTGTAGTAGCTGGTTTACTAATGATTGTTTTTAGAAGATCCTTTTGGAAAAGTTGTGTGTTAAAGGAGTTGGTATAATAAAAAGGACACTCCAAGTGCTCACAAAATATTATATCTCTGATTTTGGCTGTCCTTTTTCTTTTTTTTTTTGAAAAAAAAAATCTACCATAGCAGGGTCATAGGTTAAGAGTTATCTAGTAAGTGGATCAAATTCATGCGGTTTTTCAATTCAGTGGGAGTTTACACTGGTGTCTATGTCACTGGAAACTCTTTTTCCTTCGTGCGGTAGGGCGGAGAAGAACACTTGAGTTCAAATAGAGCTACCAAGACTCGAGCCTTAACTCTCGTACTCGCAGATGTGAAAGCTCAGCTGGCTTTTACCACTGAACTACACCTTTAGGATGTATATAGTTCCCACACTGCATTTTCTTAATTAATTTGAAAACTATACCCAAAATAAAAATAAAAATGTAAAAGGAAATTTAAAAAAGAAAAAATACATTAAGAACATAAGAACTACTAAAACTAATTAATATATATATATATATATCTTCGTATCTATGTGACTCTACCATATAATAAATATATATATATATATAGTAATTTTCTGTAATTATGGTTCTTTTCCCGAAGAGGAATTGTCTATATATGCTCAATATAAACTGGACTACGTCGGACAGTAGAATAAAATTAGGCTCCCTTCTGTGTTAGTTTTAATCAAATATATAAGTACTCACTTAAAAGTTAACGAACTTTTGTACATATTTGCAAAAAGAAGCAGAGGAGATACATTTTTGGACCTTGTAAAAGTTCAAATTAAAGGCAATCTCTGTAACATTATTTTATGGTGCATTACTCCAAAAGGAGAAGTAATATATTAATAAAACCTTCACTAAGCTATGTGTGGAACTTGGAAACTAGCTAATTAAGTACTGCTAAAGAAATTGAAACAAGAAAATAAAAAGGTAGTTTATTAATTAGTTTTATTGTTTGCAAAACTTAAATATGAGAGTAATATTTTAATAATTTCTTGAAAACAAATTGAGTTTTGTTTTTTCTCCTTCCATTTTCCTTTTTCTAGTAGAATTCACTCCAAAAAATAGCATTAATAATAATGAAAAACTGTAAATGAAACTCCTGATGCACCATTCCCTGTCAAACTACTAATTATAAGATCTGTAATTAAATTAAGTATATCAGTTTAATTCCATTAATTAGCAATATTAATTATGATCATGAACTGTACTGAATTTTTTTAACCAAAAAAAATTGAACTGTACTGAATAATTAATTAGTAAGTAACTCCCCCATATTGATATAATTAACAAAATAGAAAAACAGCATTTGTCAGATCCATCACTAGTATGACCACAACTGATACAACAGCTAAGATGCTAATTTAATTGGCATGTGTTAAGGGGTTCCCTTAATTTTCATCATATTAGTTTAAACAAATCCAATTAATTATTGTTACGTTAGCATTGATTCTAATACAGTAATGATCAGTAATAATGACAAATAACAAAATTTAAATAAATATTAATTAAATTGTTCAACTCACAAATTAATAACACTTCAAAATATTTTGATACATACACCCATACTAAGACATACATATGGGCAACAAAAACTTTGTGCCAAATCAAAAGAACTATCTAATCAAAACTGCATAAATAGTAACTTAAAGAAACTTTTGTCCTCTGCTGGCTTAGATCAAGGTTGTCCATTATAATTTGGGTATGAACAAATTAATAATCAGGTTGTCTTCTGTTGTCTTGAGTTCTGTTTTTGGTATGGGTTAAATAAAGCTCTTCCTTCCCTGCTGTTGCCTCAAGCAGTAGTAGCTCGAGAAGCAGCATCAAAAGCAAAGCTGCAAAGCAATATTGACTTCTTGCCTCCATTCTATTTTAAATATATCTGTAAATTTTTAATTTGCAGATTTACATTCCAAAGATGTTTTATATATCAACGATAATTTGGTCTTAAAATCATCTTTAAAATATGCATAAACAAATTAAAAATTTGAGAATATATATGCACCACATATATATATATATA
>QANX01002185.1:14568-48241 GCA_003254975.1 Ochetophila trinervis | reverse complement strand
GTATCATCATATAAACATAAATATATATGTATAGTGCATACTTAACACAACAATTATGTCAATTATGCATGCATGTAAATTGACATATATATGTAATAGCTTTAAAGAATTTGCATGCAATATCTATACTTTGTTTGCATAGTTAATAAAAAATATGTGACAAATTGTATAATGGATATGTTATATATGTATACATAATGCATTTCCTTTCGTATACATTTTAAGTCTTAAGATTATATATTGTATATGAAGAGTACAAATTACTTAAGAATTAAAAAAAAAAAAAAGGTCACTAAAGGCGACGCTGGCGACACCAATAATTCAGTATTGGCGACACCAGCGTCGCCAATAATACAGTATTGGCGACGCTGGCTTCGCCAATAACCCTAATTTGTGTTTTTTTTTTTTGCATTGTTTATAATTTGATATATGTTTGAATCTCGAGCATATCATTATCAGGTTTACATTAAATTCTGCAGATCTCGATCGACATATGAAAAATTAACGGAGAGGAGCAGAAAAAGAAATCCGCGCCTTGTCCAAGTATTTGTTGCCTTGCCGTTCTATGATACTGGACAAGGAAGCCTCCTGTATGACAATGAAATATTTGATCTTTAGAGATAGGTGATCTACCAGAAGAATATACGACATTTTGAAGTGGGTCGAAAACCTGAAAGGGAGTAAAGATCATAAATATTTCATCGTTTCCATATATTTTGAAATAGTATCAGCTAAAAGATAATGAAACCAAGAAGATCAATATTTCCATAGTTTTTTTTTTTTTCCGATGGTTCAAGAATATTTCATTCTTTCCTTTTATTTTGAAATAATTTCAGCTGAATAATTAGGCATAACAGCTGAAACTATTTCAAAATATAAGGCAAGAAAGATATATATATATATATATATGTAAAAGAGAGAAACAAATCATGAAATGTGGATTGTTAACGTGAGGATGTGCCTATTTATAGATACATAATGGTTGGTGCAAATTAAATGTTAGTAGATAGGTTGGAATTAAATACGGTAGCGAAAGTTAATGTGAGGCAAGTTTGAAGCTAGCGTCGCCAATTTGAAGTTATGGGCGACGCTAGCGTCGCCAATTTGAAGTTATGAGCGACGTTAGCGTCGCCATTAAGTTTTTTTTTTCCTATATATTTCTTTTACAATAATAGATGTGTTGATTACAAGATAGAATGAAACCTTTAATATGTATGAAGGTGAAGTACCTGAAGCGTATGGATCGACGATTTGTAGCTGGTCGATCATATAAAAGGAGAGCTGGTCAAAACTTTTTTGACATTTTCATATATTTTGAAATAGTTTCAGCTAAATCGAAGAAAAAAAACGTAAGAATATTTATGCATATGTATGATTTTTTTTCTGATGATTGTTTCTTTTACAGTAATAGATGATTTTCTTTCATAATATTGATACGTATTTATAGATAGAGAATGGTATAGGTGTGAATTGATTATTTTGGTATTGTGAAATAATTGTATGTGGTAGGTGTTGGCGCACAACTATTTCGCGACACATGCTCCAATGGGTGTCGCTGAATGTGATTGCCGTGTATATTTTCCGCGACGCTTTACTAATGACCGTCGCAAATGTATTTGGCGCGCAGATTTTCGGCGACACTTGCGGAATGCCTGTCGCGAAATGTATTTGGCGCGCTTATTTTTTGCGACACTTGCTGAATTTGTGTCGCCGAATATGCTTTTCGCCACATTTTTCGCGACGGTTTTAGATCGCGCGTTGCAATAGCTGATTTCACGCACATTTTAGTGACGTTGCTGCGTCGCTATTTTGTTCAAATAAAGGCGACGCACTATGTTTGTGTCGCCGTTAGTTTATCGCGACGCAAATTTTTTGCTTCGTCGCGCATTTAGTGTCGCCGATTAAGGTTTTTGGCCTAGTGTTGGGTTTCAGACAAGGTTGCTTGTGCTCCTTGCATTATTCATGCGTTCTGGTTGGCTCTTCTCCTGGTTGGATTAAAGTCAACATAGATGGTGTGGTTAATTGAGTTCTTTGTCCTGGGAGTTGTGGAGGTATTTTTAGAACTTCTCGAGGTTTTGTTAAGGGTTTGTTTTACAGCTCTTATGGTTTCAGTTTATACTTTTACAGTTGAGTTCCAAGCGGTTTTATATGCCATCGACTATGCTAAGCAATTTATTTATATGCCATCAACTATGCTAAGCAATTTAATTGGAGTTATTTATGGTTTGAGTGGGATAGTTCTTATATGGTTAATATTTTGGACAAGCTTTCTTTGGCCGTCCCTTGGAGGTTTTATACTCAGTGGTTGAATTGTGTTCAATTTCTTTCTTCTATTAGCGACAAGGTTTCTCATAATATTGGGAGGGTAATAAAATAGCAAATGCGTTTTCGAAGAAGGTTGTTAATTCTCATGGGTTGGAATGGTTTTTTTATCTTCTAGTTTATTGTCAGGGTTTACATGGAGAGGATGAATTGGGTTTTGGTGTTTATAGATTTAAATAATAAAGCTACTCTTTTCCCTTTGGGGTTTTTTCTACAAAGGTTTTAATGAGGCCTTTGGGGTGGGATTGCATGCCCTGTAAAGTATTGTGATCTTTTTTTTTCTTTACTTGTATTTTTCTTTTATGTTAATAAATCTGGTTTCGGTCTTTAAAAGGTCTAGGAGGTGCCTACATGGTAGGGATGCTCTTTTCTCTTTCACAGCCCTGAGTTACTTTATTATTATTATTTTTAAAATAAATTTTAAACAATAAAATAATTATTTTAAAATTTTAAAATAAAAATTTAAAATAAAAAAAAATTAACTTATGTGACACCGTAGAATTTCTAAAGTGTCGCATAAGTACTATTTTTTTTTTTATATAAGAATAAATTTTATGTAATGTAAATTATTTAGAAAATAATTTTTGACATAATATAAATTTTTTTCTTAAATAAATATTTAAACACTGAAAATTTTATGTTTATAATTTCTTTTACAAAATATTTAAACCAAAAAACTTTAAAGTAATATAAATTATTTAGAAAATAATGTATGAAATAAGGTAAGCTTTATGTTTAAAACAAATAATTAAAAAATGATAAATTTATTTCCAATATTTTTCATCGAAACAAAAATGAAAAATTAAACACAAAATTTACAGGAATTTTTTTTTTTACAAAAATATTATTTTACATGAAACTATAGAGTTGCAAAGTGTGGCGCAACTGTTATTTTTTTGTAAAAAATAAACTTTAAGTAATGTAAATTATTTAGAAAATATATTTTGAAATAAAGTAAGTGTGTTTAATATTCTGTCTTGTGAAAATAGTAAAATTTTTAAATTTGACTAAGTTTGACCAGTTCGTGGATCCCATTTTGATTTTTATGGAGTTTAGATTTTTGTTTTGATCATGGTACCACTATGTAGAGCTCATTGATACAAGTCCGTAGACTAGTAGTACGCTTAATTGAGAGCTAAGACCCATGAAGTTACGGTTAAAACAGTCTGAGGGGCATTTTAGTAATTTTAAAAAAATTATTAATTAAAAATGGAAAACTACTAAAATCCATCATCTCCTCCTTTCAGCCAACAGCCCCCTCCCTGATTGTTTTTTTCTCTCTTGCATGACCCCATCAACGGCCAATTTATGACTGTATCTAGTTGGCAACCACCCACAACTCGAAGCTGGCGACCTCCTCTACTTAATTATACCGATGACTGCTCGTGGAACCGCCTAGATTACCGGAAAACATGAAAAAATTCTATAAGTTTTTTTGGTTTCCGATTGACGATTTTCGATGAGATTCTAGTGGTGAGTCAACTCTTTTCCTCCTAATTTGGACCTTACGAACCCAATTTCGTCATCAATTTCACTTAATTCTCTCTCATTTGGACGGAATGGAGAAAGACCCCATCTTCTACTTCCCTCCCTTTGCCGATGCCAAATGCCTTTAATTACACATCAAGTGTCTTCCATAATATTTTATTTTCAACAAAGAAAACATGAATTCTTTTAGGGATTGAACCTTTAGAACAAATTAGGAAGTGATTATCAACCTATTTCAACCTTAATCTTTTGACAAACTTAAAACTTGCCATTGAAGGAGAGCTTCGATTTTCTTGGGGATGAGCATAACTTGTAGACTTTAAAGCTATTTTTGGTATTTTTATTATTTAAAACCAGTTGTATTAAGCTTTGGTAACTAGAATTTGATTAATTAAAGTTTGAATATTTTGGGCTTTTGGTTTTGAAAATTGTCAGTTACATATAGGACTTTTAAGAGGGGAGTTTTTAAAAAAAGAATTTTGAGGTCTATTTTGCTATATATTGTTCAATGGTGTTATATTGGAGATGAAATTATATTTTGTTTTGGGTTGCCGTGTATATGCAAGATGACAAGAAAAATTTGATATATATTACTTTAATGAGTTAACGGTGGTTACTTTGAATATACTATATAGTGAATAAGTGTGATAAAGTTTTATTTGGTTTTGAACTAGTTGATATTAGTAAATTGTTATGTGGAGTGGTGAGTGGGAAACGTGTGTGTGTATATATATATATATGTTTATCTATAAGTGTAGATGAAATTATATTTTGTTTTGGGTTGCTGTGTATATGCAAGATGATGCAAGATGAGAAGAAAAAATTGATCTATATTACTTTAATGAGTTAATGGTTGTTACTTTGAATATATTATAATTTTTTTTTTTGCTAGTGAATAAGTTTGATGAAGTTTTATTTGGTTTTGAACTAGTTGATATTAGTAAATCGTTACGTGGAGTGGTGAGTGGGAATGTGTGTATGTATGTATGTATATATGTATGTATGTATTTAACGTTTCTGTATTATATCATCCCATTTTATGAAAATACTAAAATTTTCAACATTTGACAAAGTTTGATCGGTTTGACTATAAGTGGGTCCAGGGTTGACTTTTTGTGTGGTTAAGTTTACGCTTTGAAATTAGTACCATAGCGTAAAGCTCGTCGATACGAGTCCGTAGACTAGTATTATGCTTGATTCGGAGCTAAGACCGTGACATTATAGTTAAAATAGTTTGAGGGGCATTTTGGTAATTTTGAAAAAATTGTTCATTAAATATGGAAATTACAAAACTGGCCATCACCCTCTACCTCCAGATCTCCCCCCTCCCTCCGTTTCTCCCCTCTGCGCTCCCTTCTCTTCCCTGGCAATGGTTGATTTTCGACCAGATCTGACCGGCAACCACCCGCGACTCGTAGCCCACGTCTTCCTCTACATACCCACACCAGTGACTACCCTTAGAACCGCCTGTATAGCTGGAAAAATGATGAAAACCAGTGGCTTCCATTATCACCGATTGCCAGATTTCAGCGAGTTTCCGGCTATGGGTCACCTCCTTTCCCCCTTATTTTGGACCCCCTGAATCTGAATCCATCATCCTTTCTTCCTAAATCCTCTTCAATCAAGCGATACGAAGAGTTGGAGTTCGGCCGCGAATTTCTGGCCATTTTCCGGCCAGCACCGGCGTCAATTGGGCAAGATAAGTTGATTTTTGTTTTACCCATTCCTCAAGCTTCGTTTTGATATATAATTTGCATATTATTGTTGAGCATGTGAAATTTTGCTTAAATTGAGCTAGATTTGGGTTCTTTGTGAAAATTAGAATGTTATTACATAACATTTATGATAACTTCTGAAGCAATTAAGTTGCTATGATTGTTAGGAGCTAATTTGAATATTAAATTTCGTAAATTTAGGGTAATCATGGTTTGTGTATTTAAATTTATCATGTATTTGAGTTATCCATGAAGAATGTAACATGAATATAAATATATATATATATACACACTAATAGTATATAGGTCGGTAGAGTACTCAGTCCAATATTAATTCTACATGTGCATTGAATAAATTGGTATGCTATGCAGTAAAAATGTGATACTAGTTGTACACGGAAACCGAGAGTCAACTATGTAGTGAAATATGGTATGAGCTAGTTTGCTTGCCACACACGTATTGATTTACTCACAAACGGGTTGGATCTATTTCCGGAATAATTCTTAGTTGCCAATTGAAAATTGATGTTCAATTTTTATATTTGGATACCCATTTGTTCAATGCAAAGCTGTTTTTAAGAACTATAGGTAGCTTGATCCCTATTAATAAGGGTATGTAGGCAGCTCAGATTCTATACTGAGTTCAGCTACGAATTATATAAATGATGTACTTATTTGTGTGTTAAGTTATTTACCGAGAGGTGATTTTGATTGGGAAATGTTTGCTGGTAGATTGGATAATGTATAGGAATGCTTTTCCTTGCAGGATTTTAATTATATGTATTTGGGGAATGTTCCAAAAACAAATGAAACTCTGCAGAAATTTCTATTAAATTTTCTGGCATTTAGGATTTTTGGTTGTGGAATTTAGTATTTATGGTGGTTGTTGACTACTTAGGGACTTAATCAGCGTGATTATGTCCTACAGGTAGGACTTGAGTAGTTCGATCTATCATGTATGGTCCTGTTGGTGTTGAATTTATTTTATTAATGTTGAACACCTGAGTTACATGTTTATACATCTATTTTTGTATCAAGAGGAGTTAATTCCAAAATGTTTTTTTTTTCTTTTTTAAATCATGGAGAAATGGTATACTTTGATAAAGGTATATATGTATATAAATAATTATTTAAATTTATGAATTTGTGTTTCGTTGTTGCTGTGAGGTAACTTGGAATTGTGATTTGTACTTTGTGTAATAATAGTTTCTTTGAAGTTTTTGAAGTATGAAATATTTTAAGTGGCTTTTAGCTACTAGATGAGCATTAAAAACCGATTGTTGTGAATTTTGGTTAATGGGTGGAGCAATTGTGACTGGTAATTTAATTTAATTTATGACAAAATGATTTGATAAACATCCTTGGCCACAAATCCACCATGAGCCAAATGCTTCCAAATCGAAGTATCATTTGAATCTAAATCCATACCCATCTGCTCAATTAACTCAATAAAGAGGAAAAAGCAACCCAAAAAATTGAGGAATATCCCATTTACCATCCTCCGAAATCAAAGGCAAATGAACCCTACCTAACAAAAATTTCAACAGAGTCCTAAGCCAATCATTAGAAAGAAATCAAACTTGAGAATTCTTACCAATGATCCAGCAACAGTTAGGAAAAAATAACATCACGAGCATATCTCACCACCTACCAAATGAAGAAAGCAACATAATAAGTCCTCACAAAAAACCGAGCTCTCAAAAAGGTAAAAGCAAAGGAAGGCTTACTCAAAATTTTCCAAGCTAAATTCCTGACCAAAACATTATTAAAACAAGCAAAATTCTTAGCCCCAAGACAATCAAGCTTAACAAGAATGCAACAAGCATCCCAAGCCACAGTCATGGAAGCTCTATTGAAAACCAAATCAGTCTAAAGGAAATTATGAATTGGGCGAGTTGACAAATTAAAAAAACTCTTAGGCATTTATAAAGCATAAACGAATGCACAAACATAGAAATGATGACCAAATTAACCAAACAAAGGCAAACAACATAAGAAAGCACCCTACATTTTCAAGCGTCAAACTGATGTAATCTTTTGTCCCCAATAGTCTTGAGATGTAAAACTTTAGGAGCCCCTTTGAAAAGAAAAACATCAAGATAATTAAAAGGAAGATGACCAATCAACATCTTTGAATCATGCTGTAATATCCATCTATGAGTCGAAGAGACAAAGGCCCCCCAAAAAGCAAAGAAAACTTTATTTGCAGATTTTTTGACATACATGTACAAAACAGTAAAATATCATCCGCAAAAACAAGGTGCGAAGGAACAACACAAATCCAAGAGGAGGCACTAAAATATGACAGGACCCGACCCGCTTGGATCCTGCCTGCGTGACTTAATGTTGCCACTAAGCCACAAGCAGTCGTGAAAGTCCGCTAAACCACTTTTCAAAAGGGTACAAACCAACAGACCAGAAGGTTTTCTCTACTGCCGGAAATTCTATAAAAATTTCGGCAGCATTTCGGTTGTTTTCTAACACTCCCCAAAACAAAAGCTACAAACCTGCAAGGAAAACCAGTCCTAAACCATATTTATTCTACCAGCACGCATTTCCCACACAAATAAACCACAAATCAGTACAAGACTCAACACTTAAACAAATGTATTGTTTAAATACGGTGTAGCTGGACTCAGTCTAAAACTGACCTGCCTACATACCCTTTCTACAAGGGATCAAGCTACCTGTAGTTCCGAGTGCATATTTACTCTAAATATGCCGCAACTGATGCAATTACTATTCAAAAGTAACGCCTCAAATACACTTATATCTCACTTTCAATCACATCAACGTCATCACATCTCCACATCATCGTTCACCCCATCACCATTTCCAAATCCGTTCAAACACCAACAATACAACACAAACACTCACAAACATTTCAATACAATCATTCACAGCAACTCAATTAATTTCAGCACAATCAAATCAAGTTTCCAAACAGCCCACTAATCATAAATCAATTCTATACAACCGAGTCCACATAGAGATTAACACACAATTTAACTATAAAAATATATTCCGTAATTATTACCACTAACCACGACACTTCAATCAAATAATCTAATCATATATTCTGAATAACCAATTCACTCCACAGTAATTACCAACCCACAATTATGCACGTAATTCTATCACGATTTTCTACAATTCCCGTTTAACCATGGTTAACAACACCGCTCACAACCAGGTAAATTCCGATATATATCTATAATATGCAAATTATATACCGAAACAAAGCTCGTGAAATTTAGAACGCAACCGAGAATTTACCTCATCCATCCGCCGCCGGTGGTGGCTGGAAAGTGGCCGGAAAGCGGCGGCCGAGCTTCATCTGTTCACACTGCCCGAACGAACGAGATTTGAGACGAACGAACACCGGAATCGGACTCAGGGGGTCCAAAATAGGGGGAAAGGAGGTGACCCATCGCCGGAATCTCGCCGGAAATCGGCGATCGGCGAAAATGGAAGCCACCGGCTTTCTCCATTTTTCCGGCGACATCACGGTGTTTCACGGCCCGCAAACGGTGGGGAAAGAGAAGAGAAGACCGGGCTACCTTTTCCGACGCGTGGGCCGGCCTAAACTCGCTGGAATCCGGCGAATTCGAAAAAGTGACTGACCGGATTTCTCTCTTTTCCCGGCGATCTGGACCCCATTACAGCGAACCACCGGTGCCAAAGAAGAGAGGGGGTCGGCGGCGTCGTTTCCCGGGTGATTTCCGGCCTGATCTGGCCAGAAATTGGCCGTGGCCAGCGAAACAGGGGGCGGTCGGAAGCTGTACGAAGGGGGGCTGCCCGCGTGCATGCCCGCGTCCTCCTTCCAGATCCTTCTGGATAAATCCTATAAAGGCAAGGGCAAAATAGTAATTTTGCCCTGCCACAGCAAAATTACCAAAATGCCCTTCATGTTATTTCAGCCATAACTTCTCGGTATTAACTCAGAATTTAGCGTACGACTAGTCTACGAACTCGTATTGACTAGCTCTATGCAACAGTACCACGGTCAAAATCTTAGCACGCTCACACAAAAAGTCAATCCCGAGCCCTTCCTTGGTCAAACTTGGTCAACTCGATCAACTTTGAGAAATTTTTAATATTTTCCCTGGGACGGGGTGTTACACCATAGGCAACAGATAACGGTTAGTGACCAAATTAGCAAGCAACCTACTAATATAATCTTTAGCAAGACCAAAGAGTAAAAGAGAAAGTGGGTATTCCTGACGAATCCTACTAGAACAGGAAAGGTAACAGAAAGGTAAGCCATTAAAAATAATTGAAATCAGGCTTATTGTAGAATAGTCCCAAATCCAATCACTAAACTATCAAGAAAACCCACACGAAGCTTAAAACCAAAATAAAAAAAGGCTAGCTAAGCATATCAAATGCCTAACAAATATCCAGTTTCAGAGCCATGTTACCACTATAACCATGTTTATCTAGCAAGTTAACACACTCAGAGGCAACTGCAATACAATTTTGAATTTGGTGATCCCTAACAAGACCAAATTGATTTGGAGAGACGATCTGAGAAGCAATCACATACAACCTATCTAAAGTAACCTAAGTTATAATCTTGAACAAAAAATTTCTCAAAACAATCAAGCGAAACTTCTCAACAGTATCAGCATCCTCAGACTTAGGAATGAAAAATAAGAAGTTAGAATTTCAACCTAGTTGAAAAGTACCAGAGACAAAAAATAACCCATAGCCTCAATAATATTCGAACCAATCACTTTCCAAGCTTTTTGACATAACAAACCTGAGAAATTATCCAGTCCTATAGCACTATTTTGATCCATGTCAAACACCTTATTATGAATATCATTCATAGACGAAACATCAAGAAGGCAGTTATGCTCCTCCAAAAAAACCAACGAAGGCACAACATTCAAACATGGCTTAGATCTGGAGCCATAAAAGACTTATCAACATTTAAAATCGTCTAATGAAAACCCAAAGCATGCTGCTTAATAACCTCCATATCAGTTGTGAAAGCACCATCAATCATAATAGAAGAAAGAGGCTTTTTCCCTTCCTTTGACTGCACAGAGCATGGAAAAAGGATGTACTCTGATCACCCTTGTTAACCATTTAGCTCTACACTGATCCCGAAGCATACTTATTTTTATCTAACTCTCCACTAAACCACTTCCTCAAATTTAGAAAATGTAAACCCTGAAAAAGCAATCTCATCCTGAATCTACTGCAACTGACCCTGAGCATCTCAAATATGGACATTGATATCACCAAAAATGTCCTTATTCCAAACCCAAATAGCCTAATTCAGACTTTTAAGCTTCTGTATTACCTTGAGCATTTGAGGAGACCACATTGAGCTATGGATGCCATGAAAGAATCATCATTAGCCCGTATAGCAAAAAATGCTTAGGATCAAAAATCCAAACAAACTTTGGAACATAAAGCCCTACCCAATTTGCTAGCAACAAAACAATAAACACCACTGCGAGCCCATGTATAAAAAGGACCAACTATATCAATTTGCAAAACCTTAGCCAAATCAATTGCCTCCCTAAAATTATCACAAGCCACGAGTAAATGAGGCCTCCCACATTTATCATGAACTCCCATAACCGAATTAAAATCACCAACAATACACCAAGGACCCAAAACCAAAACCTCAAAATTAGCCAAGTAAAAACAAAGCCAACGATGCCTAACATGTGAAACACTAGTGTAGAAAAAAGTACAAACAAGAAAAGCATTATCGAATTACTCCTGAATTTGACGTTGTCTTTTGATTATAGTAAAATGCCCATGCTTCCTAGTTTTAGGAATGAAACCTGAATTAGAAGGCCTTTCAAAAGGCACTAGCCTTTCCAACACAGGCCGAGAGAGCATCAAAACGATTCGGGAAACAAATTGCCCCATAGCCTGAAATCGAGATTGAGACTACGTTGGCTTATCCATAGCAAGCATAAAAGCCCACAACTGGTTCTTTTGGAAGAAATTTTTTCTTTTACTTTTCTGGGGCTAGTTTAAATTTATTTTTTACCTTTCCAAACCCCTGCAATTACACATTAAATGTCCAATACTTCAACAAACATTACAAAATTTTGGCATATTCTCGTAAGAAATAGAAATAGTAATAGCACCATTATGTTTATGTAACATCACAAACTCTGGAAACGTAATAGATAAATCAACATCAACAAACAACCTAGCAAAATGTGTAACATCTCGTTTTGAGAAAAATAGTAAAATTTTCAAGTTTGACCAATTTGACATTAAGTGGGCCCAGGGTTGACTTTTTGTGTGGTTGTGTTTCAGCTTTGACTTTGGTACAGCTGCTTAGAGCTAGTCGATACGAGTTCGTAGACTAGTAGTACGCTTGATTCGTAATTAAGACAGGGAAGTTATGGTCATTTTAGTGTGAAATGCTTTTTGGTATTTTGGCAAAGACTGATATTTATTGGTGAGAAATGACCATTTTGCCCCTGTATTCCTCTTTAAAAATTTTCCAAATTCTGGAATTTTCTCACACACACCCGAAGACCCCCCTCCCACCTTCATCGCGCCCCTCCTTCCCACGCCGGCAGCCACCACGTCTTGGCCAAAGATGCCTGACAACCACCTCTAGATCGAAGCCAACGACCTCCTCTTCCTCCATGTACTGGTGGTTCAACGTGCAACCACCTAGATCACTGGAAATTGCAGGGAAACCGAGAGATCGTGCAACCCGTACATAGTCGCTACACCACTTTTGGCTGGCCAGATCTCATTATTCCGGTGGAGTTAGTGAGCGTGCTTGGTACCGTTGGAAAGCTGGTGCGACGATCTAAATTTTGGTACCGAGATTGACCTCGGAGTCTGCCTTATCAAGTTGGAAAACTGCCGCAAAGTCTCGGAAAAACCACCTGCGACAGCCACCACCTCCACCTAGATCTGCTCTGTTTTCCGGCGAATGGCACGACACAGCCACCACCAAGAGCTGTAGACCACGCCAGCGACCTAATCTGCAGTTGGCCGAGCTCCGACGATCGCCCAACTCGTTGCACGCGCTGCCCCAACCCGCTGCAAGCCGTGCTCACCCGCCGATGCCGTTTTGCCCCACCACCGGCGAGTGGTGGTGCACTGCCCGCCCAGGAAGCTTCCGCTCGTGCCGGTGAAGCTAACCCAGGTTGTTCCTCCCCTTTTATCCACCGTTAACCACCTCAACAGACTCAATCTTTTGCCGGATCTTCCTCCCCTCCGGCAGAGCCACCGGCAGCAAGTGGGTGCTCACCACCCATCCCAACGTGTTCCTTGAGTCGTGGGCAGGCTTGCTGTACCGTCAATTTGATCCACTTTTGGTCGGATTCAAAAATGCCCAATTCCAGTTGAGGTTCGATCTTCCGGGACCAATTCCGACCATTGGCTAGGACGAATCTTGAAATTGAAGGTAGATTCTTGTTCCTTGCATTTTCAATTTCGTTTTGGTATAAAGTTTGTTGAAATCAGACTTGAAATGGAAAAATCCATGTATTTTGGGTATTTTTACCGATTTGGAACATTTTTGTAATTTCTAAAAATATTGGAACATTTTTATAATTACTGAAAATGTTGGGCAATCTTAGTAATTAGTGTTTTAATCTTGTTATTGGAGACTCAGAGGACTCCTCTGGACCAGAGATCCAGCAGGAGCATGCTTCAAATCTGTGAGTGCATTTATTTTCTAAACATTTTGGGATTATATATTATTATAATTTAATCGCATATGATTTGTTTTGATTGGATTTTCTTGTGCATTCTAAATTATGTTGATTTAAATGGTTGATGATTTAAAACTATATATGCATTTGTGATTTTAATGGAATTTATATGAGATTGGTGTTTTAAATAGTATTTGATGATTTATGGAATTTTTTATATTTTAGCAAGTTTGTAGAAAATGGCAATTTCAAAGAATATTGTGGCTTTTGTGGAATTTAAGAAATTTTTGGGGCAAATTTTTGATATTCAAAATATTTGATTGTTTATCGTAAATTTTGTTAAATAGAAGATTTTTGGAAAATTGTTTAACAATAAAAGGATTTGCAAAATGGTTTAAAAATAAAAAGATTTGAAAAATTGATGATATTATGGATGATTTTAGAAATGATTTTGAGGAGTACCACACAGTATCGAGATGTTGATTGAGATGGATGATTGTTATGCGCACTATTATTATTATTATTATTATTATATTGTGTCATCCTCTGCTGCGGACACGTGTCGGGAGAGAGATGATGAGGATCCTGCCATGAGGGATTTGAGATGCCTGTTCGTTGGGATGAGTATACCCCCTGTAACATCCCGTTTTGAGAAAAATAGTAAAAATTTTAAGTTTGACCAGTTTGACCTCTAGTGGGCCCTAGGGTTGACTTTTTGTGTTGTTGTGTTTTGGTTTTGACTTTGGTACCGTTGCATAGAGCTAGTCGATACGAGTCCGTAGACTTGTAGTACGCTTGATTCGGAGTTAATACCGGGAAGTTATGGTCGTTTTAGTGTTAGGGGCTTTTTGGTAATTTGGCAAGGACTGATATTTATGGGTGAGAAATGACCATTTTACCCCTGTCTTCATCTTTTTAAATTTGCCAAAAATCTGGAATTTTCCAGCCCAAACCCGACGCCTCCCCTTCCCCTTCGCCGAGCCAGCTTCTCACGTGGCCGAAGTTGGCCGACAACCACCCTTAGATCGAATCCGGCGACCTCCTCTTCCTCCCCGTACCGATGGTTCATCGTGAAACAACCCAGATCGCCAGAAATCGTAGCAAAACTGAGAGATCGCGCAAACCGTACACAGTCACGACACCACCTTTGGCCGGCTGGATCTCACTGTTCCGGTGGAGTTAGGGAGTGTGCTTGGTACCCTTGGAAAGCTAGTGCGACGATCTACATTTTGGTACCAAGATTGACCCAGGAAACAGACGGAGCATGGTGGAAAACGGCGGCGAAGTTTCAGAAAAACCACCGCGACAGCCACCTTTCCACCCCGATCTACTCCGATCTCCTGCGAGTGGCACGACACAGCCACCACCACTGGCCTCAGACTGCGCCGGCGACCAAATCTGCAGCTGGCCGGACTCCGGTGACCACCCCACGCCCTCCACGCGCTGCCCACGCGTCGCCGCAGTCTTCCTCCACGCGCCACCGCCGATCTCGTCCTTTTCCGGCGAGTGGGTGCTCACCACCCGTTCCAACGCATTCCTAGGGTCGTGGGCAAGCTTGTTGTCCCTTCAATTTGATCTAATTTTGGTCGGATTTGAAAATGCACAATCCCGGCCGAGGTCTGATCTTCCGGGACCAATTCCGACTATTGGCTAAGACGAATCCTGAAATTGAAGGTAGATTCTCGTTCCTTGCATCTTCAATTTCATTTCGGTATAAAGTTTTCTGAAATCGGATTTGAAACGGGAAAATCCGTGTATTTTGGAGATTTTTACCAATTTGGGACA
The DNA here is from genome assembly GCA_003254975.1 of Ochetophila trinervis. NCBI lineage: Eukaryota > Viridiplantae > Streptophyta > Magnoliopsida > Rosales > Rhamnaceae > Ochetophila > Ochetophila trinervis. Next base: position 33,279 of record QANX01002185.1, on the reverse strand, counting down.
TTTTCGTAATTTCTGAAAATATTGGGGTATTTTTATGATTACTGAAAATGTTGGGCAATCTTAGTAAATAGTGTTTTAATCTTGTAATTGGAAACTCAGAGGACTTTTATGAACTTTCGGTTAAATTTTGGATTTTAAAAGATATTTTTGGTAAATTCTTTTTAGGTGCTCGTACGCGATCGAGGGCTGGACCGGAGATCCAGCAGGAGCACGCTTCGGATCTGTGAGTGCATTTACTTTCTAAATCATTTGGGAATATATGCTATATTTGATTTGAATTCTAAAAATATGTTTGAATTGAATTTTCCTTATGCATTAAATTTTAATTATTAAATATGTTTTTGATGATTTAAATATTTGCATGAGTTTGATGTTATGATTTGATGAATTTCCTATTTATTTGGAATCAATAGAAATTGTGTTTTGATTGATTGTTTAATGGATTTTGAAGTTTTCAGATATTTTACAACTTGTGGAAAATTTGGTGAATTTAATGTGATTTGAGCTTTTGTGAAATTTAAATAAAGTTTTGGGGCAACTTTTTCTAATAACTAAAGGTTGATTGTTTTGAAAAATTTTATAAAGAGAAGTTTTTGGAAATTGTTGAATTTACTGTGATGCTTTTAAAGGTAAAGGAATTTGAGAAATTTTATAAAATCCGATGATCGATGATCTCGGAAATGATTTTGAAATGTTTCATGATTTTGAGGAGTACCACACGGTATTGTATGATGACTGAGATGTACGGATTATTGCGCGCTATATTATTATTATGCCATCCTCTGCTGCGGACACGTGTCGGGAGAGAGATGATGAGGATCCTGCCATGACGGATTTGGGACGCCGGTTTGTTGTGATGAGTTTACCCCCCTCCCCCCGCCTGTGACGCCGTCAGGACGCTGAGGGTCACACGGCAACGATACTTTGATTTGGTACTGGATTGATTTATATGGTTTGGATTTGTGGATTTGGATTCATACGATTTTGATTTATATGGATTTGATTTATATGATTTGGATTGATATGTTTTGATTTATGGATTTGGATATGGTTTTGGATTCATACGATTTGAAATGGTATTTGGTTTATATCGGTTTGGATTTAGCAAATGTTTTTACCTGCCATATTATACAAACATGTTTTCAAATAATTTAAATATTTCTTGTTGAGATTTTATTTATGGTTTTGGTGATTGAGTTGTGATTTTAACGAACATTTTGAATGACATTTTCGCCCCTTAAACCGGTTATAATGATTTAATGATTTTGGGATAAACTAAGGGTTTTGCGAAATGATTTTCAAAATGGGAAACCTTTCAACTGAGTGACGTGAGGTTTGAGTGAAAATAATTTTAACTACTGAGCTTATATTTTGTAGATACGTAGGAGCACTCACAGAGATTTTATATCTCACTTTTTGTGTTTTAACTTTGTTCCCTAGGTCCTAGCTGCAGGTCCTTGTGAGCTACCGCCGGCATCGCATCTGTACTTGACTTCCGCTACCGCTTCTTTTTATGTATTAGACTCTTTTCCTTTATTTCCGTTTATTGTTGGATTTGTATCATTTATATTTTTCTGTCTATCACTCTTAGTGGCTCTGTCATTCCCACTTGCTTCAAACCCACATTATTAGTTGAGTATGAAATTCTTATTGTTGCATGGCATACTTTAGTTTATAATTTATATCTTATCTACTTTTCGTCATATTTATTGATTTATTGTTTATTAAACCCCTTTTCGGAGGAAGACTCTGTCAGCTACATTGAAGGGTTCTGGTGGAATCTTCCTCAGGCGGGGCCTCTCCGAGGAATCTGGAGGGATTTCCGGGGCGGGTCCTGTCACCCCCTCCCCCCGCCTGTGATGCTGTCAGGACGTTGAAGGACACATGGCACGATACTATGCTGTGGTACCGGTTTGGTTTTATATTTGTTGATTGTTGATTTTAAATTGATGGTTATGATTTGATGGATCGTGGCCCATGGCCTTTGGTTTTCGGATTGTGACCCACTTGCTTGCTAGTTTATGAAAATGTGTTTGACAATCATTTAAATATTTATGAATTGCATTTATGGTTCTAGTGTTTGACAATCATTGATGGTTATGATTTCAATGATCGTTTTAAATTACGTTTTCGCCCCTAAACCGTTTATAGTGATTTAATGATTTTGGGGATAAAACCGAGGGTTTTGCGAAATGATATTCAAAACGAGGAACTTTTCAATTGAGTGACGTGAGGTTTGAGTGAAAATAATTATAACTACTGAGCTTATATTTTGTAGTTACCTAGGAGCACTCATAGAGATTTTATATCTCACGTTTTGTGTTTTTAACTTCGTTCCCTAGGTCCAAGTTGCAGGTCCTCGTGAGTTACCATCGGTATCGCATCTGTATATCGCATCTGCACTTGACTTCCGCTACTGCCTTTACCTGTATTAGACTCTGTTTCTTTTATTCTATTTATTCTTGGATTTGTATTATTTATATTTTTGTTTATCTCACTTAGTGGCTCTGACATTCCCACCTACTTTCTAAGCTGTTCAAATATTTATTTCCGTATGGTGAGTTGATTTTGTTGCAATGCATATCTACTTTTCGTCCTATTTATTGTTTTATTGTTTATTAAACCCCTTTTCGGAAGAGGATTCTGTCGGCTGCCCCGAAGGGTTCTGGTGGAATCTTCCTCAGGCGGGGCCTCTCCGATTAATCTGGAGGGAGTTCCGGGGCGGGTCCTGTCAAAATGTCCAAACACACCCAAAATAGTATTCTCATTAAATTTCATAGGGACACCAATACAATGGGATACATCTACCAAAATTTTGGGATGCCAGTAAACCAAATTGAAAAATAACTTTATCCAAATTTGCATATTAGTGTTGTTTTGTGTCTTTGGATTAAAATCAGAAGACCATTCCCACAAACAAATATTCCTGGATTTAATGAAAGAGAATCCTTAGCTTTGTCCTTATAAGAAAACAACAACACATGATAAAAACCCCAACAAAAAGAAATTAGTATTCAAAAATTTAAATTCTAGACTTCAGAAAGTTTAACTTTAAGACTAGACAATTTCCATGGGGCCTCCCACTTCGACAGAACAATTCTAACAATCAAAGAAAATTTATAGAGAGCTAACCTTTCTGAAAAATATTTTTCATTTAGTTGCAAAGAAAAGGTATCCCTTGCATCATCGACTTTGAAGCAATAGGAACCGAGACACCTTCCAAAATAACTGTATAAGAACGTGAGGAAGAACCTAGGGAGGCTATGCCAGATCTCAAAGAATCATACAGTTTTGCAATAGGGATAGAAGCAGTGGCTCCGGCCAAAGGAATTGCAATAGCTGCCTAAGGGGAGACGTTCCCAAAGAAGAACCCACAGTCGGCAACAATGTATCTCTCGCCAGAAGTGTCGTGCAAAATAAAACTCAAATAGACCAAAAGAACCACTATCGGTGGAGGAAAAATAATAGAGTCTGAATTAGGAAGAACCTATAACACCGACAAGGGAGTCACGTTAGGGAAAAGATCCCTAAAGTTAGCTATACAAAATTGTATCCACCATGTAAGCAATAAGAACCGCAAGCAAACTCCAGACGAGAACATAACCGTGAAAAAGAGAACAACCATCAAAAGAACCTAACCAAGAAGTAAACATAACCGTGTAGAAATAATTAGCAACAATCAGTACCTAGAGAGCCACACAGGCACCAAAACCATAAGCATAACTAGTTGCATAAATAAAATTACAAAGCTTAGTCAGCGAGCAAAAGATACCTAACCCTAGGCAACTATCAAAACCACAATAACTAAAACAACAGAAGCAAAAAAATAGAAAAACAAATTGAAAATAGTACACTAGCCTTTGGACGTTGAGCACCAGACTGGAGCACCATAGGCATGGCGAAGAGAAATCGCTAGAGCTCCAGAGAAAAATCAAATTAAATAGACTTTCTAAAAATTGTAATGGAACCCAAAAAAAGTAAATGAAGTACGATTTTTAAATGCTTTAAGCCTTTTCAATTCATATTTGCATGCTTAACAAGTCAGAACTAGTCTCAAAGCTAAAATTGGCTTATTTCCTTTTGATTTCAGCCCCATAAGTAATTTATTTCAAAGTAAATATTTTCTAAACTTTGTAGTGGTATAACATAAAATATCCAAGGGGTGGGATCAAAATTTAAATATTTCAAGCCTTTTTCAAAATTTATCTGCATGCTAAACTTGTCAAAACTCTATTCCAAGTAGGAAATGTTTCTTTGTTTTTTATTTCAACCCCATAAGTATTTTAAATTGTAATAATACTTTCTAAACATTGAAATTGAATATAAAAACTATCCGATGTGTGAAATTAAATTTTAAATACATCAAGCCTTTTCAAACCTTATCAGCATGCTTAACCGGTCTGAACTTGTCTCCAAGCTGAAAGAGGCTTGTTTCCTTTTGATTTCAACCCTAAAAGTATTTCAATTGAAAATAAATACTTTATAACAATGTAATTGATTAAAATAAGTATTTGCTGGGTAAAAAATTTTTCTATACTTCAAGCCTTTTCAAAAAATTTCCATTCTCAATTGGTCAAAACTCATCTCCAAGCTCGAATTGGCTTTTTTGATTTTATTTCAATTCCATAAGTATTTCCATTCAAAATAAATGATTTCTTAACATTGTAATGGAATAATAAAATCTCTTTGGCATGTGAAATTGAATTTTAATTGGTTCAAGCATTTTCAAAATGTATATGCATGCTGTACTAGTTAGAACTCGTCTCAAAGCTAAAATATGATTATTTCTTTTGTATTTCAACCCATAAGTATTTTAATAAAAAATAAATACTTTATAAACATTGTCATAGAATAATGAAATCTATCCGACATTCAAAATCATATTTGAAACTCTTGAAGACTTCTCAAAACTTATATGCATACAAAACTGGTTAGAACTCATTTCCAAGCTAAAATAGGCTTGTTTCCTTTTTATTTCAACCCCATAAGTATTTTAGTTAAAAATAAATACTTTCTAAACATTGTAATAGATTAAAAAAACTAACCAACATGTGAAATTGGTTTTTAAACACTTCAAGCTTTTTTGGAAACATATATGCATGCTGAGCTTGTCAAAACTCGTTTCCAAGCTGAAATACGCTTGTTCACTTTTGATTTCAACACAATATGAATTTAAATTAAAAATAAATAAATTTAAACTGTAATGGAATAACGAAAACTATCTGATGTATGAAATTGAATTTTAAATACGTCAAGCCTTATTCAAACTTATCTACATCCTGAACTGGTCAAAATTCAGCAAAAATAGTATTTCAACCCCATTAGTATTCTTAATTAAAAAAGAATACTTTCTAAACATTCTAAAGGAACACCAAAAACTATCCGACATGTGAAATCAAATTTTTAATACTTCAAGCCTTTTCAGAACTTATATTCAGGCCGAACCCCATAACTATTTTAATCCAAAATGAATGCTTTCCAAAATGTCGAATGGAATAATAAAAACTATATGATGTGTGAAATCAAATTTAAATAATTTAAACCTTTTGAAAATTTTGATCTGGTTAGAACTCGTCTCGAAGCTAAAATAATCTTGTTTCCTTTTGATTTCAACCCCATAACTATTATAATTCAAAATAAATATTTCCTAAAGTTTGTAATGGAATAATAAAAACCATCCATAGTGTTAAATCAAATTTTACATTTCATAACTTATCTGATGCGGGCATCATAAAGCTATATTCTACCATTGGAGCAAAATATGATGATTTAAGCATGATGTCCAATCAAGGAATGAAGGTGGTAATGCTGCTCGGGAGTTGCGGAGACGAAACGGCATCATTTTAAAAATAAACAACTTAGAATGGCAATTTCGTAATTTAGCTATTTTCAGATTATAATGGCAGTTTTGTAATTATTTCTATTTTCGGATTATTTTTATTTAGGGTTAGTTTTTAGCCTTAGGATTACCTTCCTAATTTCCTTAGGATTACTTTCCTAATTTTCTTAGGATTAGTTTCCTAATTACTTTATGGTTTAGATTGATTCTTGATCTACCCCTAGTCCTTATATAAAGGGGGATCAATTCTTTTGTAAGGGAGATTTGAGTTTTTAATCAATTGAGAGAATTAACTTTTCTATTGCTCCCAGGAGTATTCTTGCAAGGTGAGGAATCAATTTCTTCTTCTTGTTGCATTAGGAGTTGAATTATCTTATCAAAGTAGAAATACTTTGTGGCGATTATTCTTCTCTTTCCCTAGCCTTCTAATCCACGTTTTTAGATACAAGTTATCTAAGGGTTTGGTAGGGCGGGTTCTTGTTTTCCAATTATTGTTCAATATTTCTTGTGTGTTTGGGGTTTCAGATTCTTTAATCTTGGGGTTCCGCATCATTATCTGCATGCTGAACTTATCAGAACTCATCACCAATTTGAAGCAAGCTTGTTTCCTTTTATTCCAACCCATAAGTATTTTAATTCAAAGTAAATACTTTCTAAATGTTGTAATGGAAAAGCAAAAACTATTCGACATGTGAAATTGAATTTAAATACTCCAGGCTTTTTCAAAACATATCTGCACACTTAACTGGTCATAACTCATCTCCAAGGATAAATAGGCTTGTTGCCCATTGATTTCAACCCCATAGTATTTTAATTCAAAATAAGTATTGTCTAAACATTGTAGTGGAATAAAATAAAATTAAAGAGGTATGAAATCGAATTTTAAACGCTTCAAGCCTTTTCAAAACATATTTGCATGCTGAGCAGGTCAGAATTCATCTCCGAGCTAAAGTTGGCTTCATTTATTTTGATTTCAACCCCATAAGTATTTTATTCAAAATAAATATTTTCTAAAATTTGTGATGGTATAATGAAACCTATCAAAGAAATACTTCAAAATTTATCCACATGCTGAACTCGTCCCGAAGCGAAAATAGGCTTCCTTCTTTTTTATTTCAACCCTATAAGTTTTTTAATTCAAAATAATACTTTCGAAACATCGAAATGGAATAACAAAAACTATTCGATGTGTGAAATCAAATTTTCAATACATCAAGTATTTTCAAAACTTTTCTGTATTCTGAAGTGGTCTGAACTCATCTCTAAGCTAAAATAGGCTTGTTTCCTTTTGATTTCAACCCCATAAATATTTTAATGAACAATAAATACTTTATAAACAGTGATATTGAATAACCAAAACTATTAGACGTGTGAAATTGAGTTTTATATATTCAAGCCTTTTCAAAACTTATATGTATGCTAAACTGGTCATAACTCTTCTCTTCAAGCAGAAATAGGCTTTTTTATTTCAACCACATAGGTAATTTAGTTAAAACTAAAGAATATAATGGTACATAAAACTATTTGACATGCGAAATCAAAGTTTAAATCCTTCAATCCATTTCAATACTTATCTGCATGTTGAATTAGTAATAACTCATCTCTAAGTTGGAATATGATTTATTCCTTTTGAATTCGACCCCATATGTATTTTAAATCAAACTAAATATTTTGTAAAAATTGTGATGGAATAACAAAAACTATCTAACGTGTGAAATCAAATTTTTAATACTTCAAACATTTTCAAAACATATTTGACCAAGTTGAAATATGCTTGTTTTGTGTTGATTTCAATGCCATAAACATTTTAATTAAAAATAGTAATGGAATAAAAATAAATTATCCAACATGCAAAATTGAATTTTAAATACTTCAAGGCCTTTTCAAATTTATCTGCAGGTTGAATTGGTCAGAACTTGTCTCCTTATGCACAAATAGGCTTGTTTCTTTTTTATTTCAAACCCATAGGTATTTTAGTTCAAACTAAACAATTTGATGCTGAAAAACAATATTTGACACGTGACTTTGAATTTAAATACTCAAACCTTATGATAACTTATATGCATGTTGAATTGGTCGGAACTCGTCTCTAAGTTAAAATAGGCTCGTTTCCTTTTACTCAAATCTATAAGTCTTTTATTAAATTCAAAATAAATAGTTTATAAATTTTTCAATGGAATAACAAAAACTATCCAATGTGTAAAATAAATTTTTTACATACTTCGAGCCTTTTCAAAACTTATATGCTTGCTAAACTGTTTAGAACTCGTCTCCAAATTGAAATAAGCTTGCTTCCTTTTGAATTCAACCCCAAAAGTAGTTTATTTGAAATAAAATACTTGATAAACATTATAATGGGGTAAGAAAACTATTCGATGTGTGAAATAAAATTTTATATACTTCAATCCTTCTCAAAACTTATCTTTTTTCCTTTTGATTTCAACACCATAAGTCTTTCAACCTTTTCCATTGTAACGTGGCCTCCACCTTTTGAGGGTCCACGTAAATCCCATAGGTTGAGACAACATGACTGAGAAATCCTCTAAAGTATGAATCATCATTTCAAACTATCCATCCATCCATCTGAGGATGGAAACGGTATTGAGTGCCCAGTGTTTCTTGTAACTTCTTTCAAAACCTCGATAAGAACCTTGGATCTCTATCCGATACAATAAATATTGGAAACTCTATGTAGACTCATTATGTGGTTCACAAAAAACTCAACCAACTTCTAAAGATAGAACTTCTCAGCCGATGGAAAATTTAATATTCAACTCGTCACTGGTCAACCTAGTAAATTTTTTAAAACATTGAATGTTAGAAAGTTTGGGTCATTACAACCAAGCCCAAACTTTCATCCTCGAAATTAAAAACTATCTTAATTGAAAGGTAGGGATATTGCTCTTGCATCAGCTTTTTAGGTTCCCACGCAACTTCTTCCTTGCCATGATTATGCTAAACAACTATGACAATCAGAATGGTCTTACATGCTACACATGTTCTTTCTCATCCACGATATTAACGGGATGCTCCTCATATGACAAGTTTTTCATAGCTCAACAAAGGTTAGCTTTAACACATGTGAAGGTTCTTACAATTATTTATGAAACATGAAAACACTATGGACCCTCAAAACTTCCTCCAAAAATCAAGCTTCATGCTACTGGACCAATTCTCTCAAGTATCTTGTACAATTCAATATACCTCAAAGTTAACTTTCTGCACTTACTAAAGCAAATAATGCCCCTCCATGGTGATAGTTTCACGAAGACTTACTCAACAACATCGAAGTCAAGATCCTCACTTCTTTTGTCTGTATAACTCTTTTGTCGATCTTGAGTTGCCTTAAGTCCATCTCCAGTAACCTTCACATTTTCAACTGTTATTCAAACATATATACTGATGAGCCAATTAGTATTTTTTTTGCCTAGTTCATCCCAACACAATAGTGTTAGAATTGTTTCCCATACAATGCCTCGTCTAGTGGCATTCCAATTCTTGTGTGGTAGGTGTTATTGTACATGAAATCAACCAAATGTAATTGAGATTCTCAATCTTTTTAAAACCGCATCACATAACGCCTCAACATATCCTTTAACGTCTGAGTCATCTTATCAAACAGTCCATATGTTTGAGGGTGGAAGGTGATATGGAAATGCAACTGAGTGCCAAGTGATAATTGTAACTTCTTTCAAAACCTTGATATCTTCTACATCCATCAGGCATATTCAAAGCACCTCTTAAAAAACCAAATGAACTCCAAATTCACTGATTCTAATTGAAAAAGTTTTGCCTATGTCTTAGTTTCCAGGCATATCTTGATCTCTTAATTTTTGACATTAAAAAGGCATTGAAATATCATTTGTTCTACAAGAGTGTAAGTCTGTCTCAACTGCTAAAGATGTCCAACTTCAAAATGAAATTGGTACTAGTTGGCTGATCCAATTGAAATAAAATTTTACAGAATTGGTTCTTATAAAGTTAGAAATTATTAGCAACTAAAATTTCACATAAACACAAATTATAGCTCCAAAATATGATTAATTTAGTACAGGTTGAGGAGAATATTTAGTAATTCCTAGCTTTTGTTGTTCTTTCTCTAAAAATAGAACAATACATCAAATCAGTATTTTCTAATAACAATTAACTCAAAACTAGAAAAAGTCCAATTTAAAATATGGCATAAAAACAATAACTTTTATGCGTATCAACTATCCCCTAAATTGAAGGTTTGCGAGTCCTTAACAAAGAAGAAATAACTAGTTACATATTCCCTTAAAAACACACTTAAGTTCATTGATGGGCTACCTCAAAGATTTCATAACCATATCAATTCAAAAGTAATTTCCAAGTAATCATACTACTAAATACTCTATCTTATATTCAAAATAATCATTACTTCTAAAGAGAGTGTGTGTGAAATCAAATACTACATTCAATGTCATGCAATTAAATAAATCTACATAAAATAAAGATTGTAAATAAAATATTAACGACCATATTCTTGAGATAATTTATTGCTCTCCACTAATGTAGATTAGTGCATTATCATGAATCATTAGGACTTAATAGGCTTGTAATATGAAGGCTAAATAGTACTGGGTTAGAAGAAAGAAAATGATTAAGAAAAAAAAATTCAAACTAAGAATTTTTTTCTCAAATATCAATGAATAAAATGCTTATAAATATTTTGTTTTCTTCTAAACAATACACTTTCCTTCTTCCTTTCCTTTCATGATCTTTTTTTTTTCCTTCGCTCCTCCAAATTATTCCTACCATATCTTAGTCAAACTTCCTCTATACATAAAAGATATACGTTAGATCAAATACCACTATCATTGCCACCCCCAAATAATATTCTACTTTACTCTATCAATTATAAATTAATAAGCATATATTCATATGAACTCAAGATAAGCTCTCTTAAAAAATTTGGATAGGTTGGGAAAATATATTTAGGCTGAAAAAGGTAAGTCAATATGGTTGAAAGAATAAAAGGCTCTAACATACATCTTCAGTGCATCCTAAAATTGCTCAAACAAGGTACTAATGAATAAAATATTTAAAAAGGTAGGCTAGAAACACTACGCTAAAATCGTGAATTCACGACACCAAAATGTGCGACTTAGAAAAAAAATTGCATGACAAAAAAATAATTCCTGGCACAAAATTATTGCATCGTCTTTATTTGAACAAAACAATGACACAAAAACGTTGCCAAAATGTTTTGTTAGCCGAGTTAAAAAGATTCAGCGACACGCATTCAACAAGTGTTGTGAAAAATATACGTGCCAAACACAATCAGCAACACGCATTTGACAAGTGTCGCAAAATATTTGAGCGCCAAATACATTACGCGACATATATTCTGCATATGTCGCGAAAAAGCTTTACGCTAAAACTATTCACGACACAAGAACTTAACATATCGCTAAATAAATAGGTGCAAAAAATAATTAGCGACACCCGTTTAGCATTGTCATCAAAACTTTACGCAGCAAAAAATATTCGCAACGAAAGAATATAAAATTTCACTCATTGGCTACGCTGAAGTCACTTGTTACCTATCATTGGCGACACCAGCATCGCCTTGTCCCAAGTTGGCGACACTGGAGTCGCCAATTTGGGAATAGGCGACGCTGGTATCCCCAATGACAGGTAACAGGCGACACCAGCGTCACTAATAATGTTCAATTTTTAGAACGGCGATGCTGATGTAGCCAATTGTACAATTTTGACAACATGCGATGCTGGTGTTGCCAATTGTAGGTAACAGGCCGCCAATGATGTCCCAATTTTGAGAAAAGGCGATGCTTGTGTTGCCAATTTTGAGTAACAGGCGACACCAACGTCACGAATGAGGAAAAATAATCATATATTTGTATCAATATTTGGACTAACATGCCTCCGTATTTAATTCACACCTACCATTCTCTATCTATAAATACGTACCTCTATTTTGAAAGAGTATCATCTATTATTCTAAAAGAAACATTTATCAGAAAAGGAAAAATAGTTCCCAAATATGCATAAATATTCTAATGTCTTTTTGGCTTCCATTTAGCTGATACTCTTTGAAAATAGAAGCAAATTTTAAAATATTCTTGACCATTACTCTCTTTTATGTGTTCGACCCACGACAAATCGTCGATCTATACGCCTCAGGTAGTTCAACTACCTAAAGATCAAATGTTTCATTCATTGTTCTTTAGATGGAGGTCGAAGCTGGATTGCAAAAGCAACAATCTTCGGCAAACTAGGATTAAAGAGGAGCTTGGTCGGTGGGAGCATTTACGAGGAGCAAGTCAGCAAGTCAAGATGCTGAATATATTATTTGTTATGTATAATGCAAAAAAAATATTTTATTTTGTTAGATATTCTTTTTTCGTTTATTTCTTAGCTAATACTCTTTCAAACTAGAAGCAAACGATGAAATATTTATGATCTTGACATTTTTTGAGGTGTTCGACCACTACAAATCGTAGATCTATGTGCCTATGGTAGTTCACCAAACTCAAGATCAAATGTTTCATTGTTCTTTCACTTAATGCATGTCCAAGCTAAGTGTTAAAGAATGACAATCAAAACATGGACAAAGCTCACCATTATTTGCCCACTCAGTTATTTTTCATTTGCCGAGATCGATGGAGAATTTATATCCACCTGATATGCTCACTAGCTCGGTCATTTTCCAATTAATTTTCGAGGCCCATATGGAGAATTTAGTAAAATATGTTTAAACAGTTCTAAAAGAGTACTGTTTGTTATGTAATATCAATATAAAATAAAAATCTTTTATGTATTTCGTCGAATATTTTTTTGTATATATATGTATATTCCATTTATATATATATGTATATTCTTTTAGCATATATATATATAGATCAAAAGCCTTAATTTATTCACCAAAAAAAGAAAAGAATAATAAATAATATTTAAGATATAATTAATATTATTCAATGAACGATCATTTATATATATATATATATGTGTGTTCAATAAACATTACATTAATTCACAAAACAAGATTTAATTAAATAATTAAATTATATTGACCTTCAAAAAATTATATGTGCTAAATGATCGATCAGTTTATTTATAACATTGAAGTACTTTTAATAAAGTTCACGTACAGTTTATTTATAACATTGAAGTACTTTTAATAAAGTTCAGGTACAATTTATTTATAATATTGAAGTACTTTTAATAAAGTTCAGGTACATATTAATTTATATATTTATAGGGCATTTAGCAACGCTAGCGTCGCCAATTACATCTAATTTAGCAATGCGAGAGTTGTTGCCAATAGCTTTTGTGTTGCTGATTTGGACGACGCATGCCTGGTAATTAACTTGCACCTACTAAAATTTAATTTCCACCTACTATTCTCTATCTATAAATTTGCACATCTCCATGTTAACAATCCACCCTTTATGATTCGCTTCTCTCTTTACATATATATATTTATATATTTTTCTTGCCCTCAATTTTGAAAGTATGTCAGCTGTTATTCCAAATTATTCAGCTGATATTCTTTCAAAATAAAAGGAAAGAATCAAATATTCATCCAAGAAAGGAAAAAAATCAAACTATACATGTATAGAATAAAAAAAAATATTTTATTTTGTTAGATAGTCTTTTTGGTTTATATCTTAGCTGATACTCTTTCAAAATAGAAGCAAATGATGAAATATTTATGATCTTTATGCTTTTTAGGTGTTGGACCCACTACAAATCGTCGATCTATGTGCCTCATGTAGTTCACCTACCTAAAGATCAAATGTTTCATTATTAGTACACTGCATGCATGTCCAAGCTGGGTGTCAGAGAATGACAATCAAAACTTGGACAAGGCTCACCATAGTCTGCTCTCTCAGTTATTTTTCATTTGCCGGGATATGGAAAATTTATGTAAACTTGATATGCTCACTTGGTCATTTTCCAATTAATTTTCGAGATCCATGAAGAATTTAAGTAAACCTGTTGTGTAATATCAATATAATGAAAAAAAATATTTTATATATTTTGTCGGATTTTTTTTCTATATATATGTATATTCTTTTAGCATATATATATATAGATCAAATGCCTTAATTTATTCACCAAGAAAAGATAAACATAATAAATAATATTTAAGATATAATTAATGTTATTCAATGAACGATCATTTTTATATATATATATATGTTCAATAAACATTACATTAATTCAATAAACAAGATTTAATAAAATATCAAAAGCATTTTAGATAGATGTACCCATTCAAAAGGTACATGAAAATATTAAAGAGTTATGTTCACAACAAAAATATTCCAGAAGGTTGCATCGCTAAGAGTTATATAGCAGAATAAGCAATTGAGTTTGTAGTGAGTACTAACAAGGGTTAGATGCAATTGGAAACCCTATTGGCAGATATCAAAAGCTTAATTTCAATGACGATGTCGATGCCCCTATTAAAGGTGGAAAGATGCAACCAATTGACCAAAAGCTTTGGGAGCAAATCCATATGATCGTTCTTTCAAATTCCCCATAGGTGGAGCCATACAGGAGGTATGAAGTTTTATTGTTATTGTATGATCTATTGCATAGTAGGCACATAATACGGTTTTAATATTTTGTTCTTTGTGTATAGGTAGTTTTCATTTGGAAGCATTAAAAACAGATAAAAAAAATAGAGGAAAAAGGGCCAAATGGATTCAAGACGAACACAACTGCACATTTTTGTATTGGCTGCGTGATAAGATGTGCAATCATATTTGCTACATTTTAAAAGTTGACAATTTATGCACTACTCCTCAATTTGCTAATTACTTTCATTTTATAATGTTAGTAGGTTGACACCGAGCAATGTCAACCGAATTGTAATGTGAATGAAACTTTGAGGTGGATTGCACAGGGTCCTCAATGGGTGGTTAGCATGCATGAAGGTTATATCATTAAATGGGTTCGTATCAACACAGTGGAAAGGGATAAAAAAAGTGTTACACAAAACAGTGAAGTCAAGTTGCTCAAGGTCTGCATTATGCAACTGCAAAGGACAACAATTCGATTTTAGCATATATGACTTACTATGGTAAAATAATAGAAATTTGGGATGTCAATTACGTTAGTTTCTGCGTCACTGCTTTCATTTAGATTGGATTATCAGTAGTACCGGTGGAAACTGATGATTTAGGTTTTACATTAGACAACTTCAATAAGATGGGTCACAAATCATATGCATTCATGATGGCCTCACAAGCGCAACAAGTATTTTACGTTGAGGATCAACTTGATCCACGTTGGTCAGTACTGCTAGCTCCACCACAACACAATGTATTTGTTGATCTTGAACAAGACGACGACGATGCACGACGATGGATCATAACCTGTTTGTCGATCGTCTTCCCTATGCAGATGACATTGATGTTAATAGTGACGAAGGCTCTGAAGAAGTTTATGTTCGTGATGATTGTGAAGGGATATGGATATGAATTATTCAAATTATAAATATTTAATATGTTTTATATATATTGTTTTCATTTACTATATATAATATAAAATTTTAAATTATATATAGATAATAATAAAATATATAAATTTAGCAATTAAAAGTAAAATGATATATGTTTATATTCTTCATAAAATATAAATTTTATATGATATATATTTATAATAATAAAATATATAATTTTATACTTTTAAATTTTCGAATATAAATTAAAGAAATAAAAATATATATATACATTTATAACAGCGACACAAGGGGTCACTAAAAGTATTTTCAGCGTCGCCTTGCTTCGCCATTAAGTAACTTTTAGCTAAGCTTTTTTATATATATTTATATACTTATATATTTATCTATTTTAATATTTAAAATGTTCAATATATATAATTTTCATATAATATATAATATAAAACTATAATTATATATATGTAATATTAATATATATAAACTCAGCAATTAAAATAAATCTGACATATATTTTATATCATAGCAATTGCTAGCATATAATATTTATATGATATATAGAAAAACATAAAGTTATTATTTTATAATTTAGAATATAAATTAAACTTATAAAAAATATATATACATAAAGAAAAAAGAACCGGCGATGCACAGCGTCGCTAAAGGTTCTTTAGCGATGCTTCCTGTCACTAGTCCAAATTTATTTTCCAACTCTTCCCCCCACTACCCACCCACCCCTTCAAACCCGAAAATACACTAGTATTTTCAAATTTTTTTATTTTTCATCCTCTTAACTCATCAATGTTGCAACCGGGTATTTTCCATTTGTCTTCCTCTCAAACTCATCTTCTTCCACCAAGCTAAGGGACCCTCGGATATTTCTTTCTTGGCGTCGCACCGAGCCCCTAGGGTGTTTCTTCCTACAGGCTGCTGTTAGACTCGAGTGTATTTCTTCCTACAACTAGTCGTCGGACCCGAGCTCTTTCTTTCTACACGCCGCCGCCGGACCTACACATTTTACTTCCTACACGCCTTCGCTAAGCCTTAGTCTTCAATGTGAGTTATTTTATAAAATTTATTTAGAAATAAAATATCTGTAATAGTATTATAACTATTTTGTATATATAAGAAAATGCATTTGAAATGGAGAAATTAGGTTGCAATAATGGTGATTATTATTAGTAATGGTTCTTTTTATAAATGTTTTCATACATTTATGGATGTTTTTATTGTTGTTTATATACATTTATGTTAGTATTATTATTAGTAATGATAGGTGTGAGCTTATTAGTTTTATTGTTAGTAATGATAGTCGGCTTATATATAATGTATACATTAATTGTTGTTTTTAATTTAGGCATGACTATGTTCTTGAGGGGTTAAAAATTCATGACTTTGGTGTTGCCTAAGGTATAATCTATACATTCATGTAAACATTTATGTATAATCTATTGGGGCATGAGAAAATAGTAAATTTAAAAATATGAATACATTTATTGTTGTTTCAATATGGCATGACTTTGGTGTCGGATTATGTATAATCTATACATTTATTATTGTTTCAATGGGGCAAGACTTTGTTGTTTCAATGTGGCATGACTTTGTTCTCATGTGCCTAAAATTCAATTTTGTCCTTTTTAATATGCAGATTTGTGATGTGCAATCTTTTATTAGTTTATAGGTGAACATATAATTTTTATGTTCATACTATGCCTTTTGATGCGGAACCCCAAGATTAAAGAATCCGAAACCCCAAACACACAAGAAATATTGAACAATAATTGGAAAACAAGAACCCGCCCTACCAAACCCTTAGATAACTTGTATCTAAAAACGTGGATTAGAAGGCTAGGGAAAGAGAAGAATAATCGCCACAAAGTATTTCTACTTTGATAAGATAATTCAACTCCTAATGCAACAAGAAGAAGAAATTGATTCCTCACCTTGCAAGAACACTCCTGGGAGCAATAGGAAAATTAATTCTCTCAATTGATTAAAAACTCAAATCTGTCTTACAAAAGAATTGATCCCCCTTTATATAAGGACTAGGGTTAGATCAAGAATCAATCTAAACCATTAAATATTAAGAAAGTAATCCTAAGGTTGAAAACTAACCCTAAAAACGAAAATAGCAAAAATTACAAAACTGCCATTATAATCCGAAAATAGCTAAATTACGAAACTGCCATTATCATCCGAAAATAGCTAAATTACGAAACTGCAATTATCATCCGAAAAATAGCTAAAATTATGAAATTGCCATTCTAAGTTGTTTATTTTGAAAATGATGACGTTTCATCTCCGCAACTCTCGAGCATCATTACGACTTTCATCCCTTGCTTGGACAACATGCTTAAATCATCATTAGGCCTCGGAAAAGTTTTCAAATCATTTGGAAACTTGAATCGATCTTCATCCATAATTCTTTTCAAAAGTCCAAGCATTCCCTCTTTGATCTTCTTAACTCGAGAACGCATCACTGGTTTACTAGGTAAGATGATGTCATCATCTTTTGTTTTAATGCTAGAATATGACTCTATGATGCCCGCATCATTCCCTTCCTCTTCAAAAAGATTCGTCCTCGAATCTGAATCCTTATCGAAAGCAAAAATATCATAAACATTAAAAATAGCAGACTCATTGTGCTCCCCCTGAAGGGCAATTTTGTATGCGTTGTCATTGACTCTTTCAAGCACTTGAAACGGCTTATTTCCTCTAGCATCGAATTTTGATTTCCTAAGGTTAGGAAAACTTTTCTTCCTAAAATATACCCAATCCCAATCTCTTGGTTTGAATATCCTCCACGTGTCATCACATAAAACTTTTCCAAAGGGACTCAAAAATTCCTCATCGTTATCATTTTTAATAGTTCTAGGCACGCCATGCAATTTTGATTTCACATTAAAGTCCTGCAATAAAGAGATAAAAACACTAGGCAAATTGGGGTTAAGGTTAGTTTCACAAAGCAAAACTTTTCGAAACTTCTCTAATAATATTGCTTTCTTGCCTAAAAATGCACTATTGACTTCTCTCTCTTTTGCATTAAAACTCTTTTTCTTTTCACTCATCTCACTTTTTTCTATTGCACTTTCCTTTTTATTTTTCTTATTAGTGCAATCACTCACCATTGGGCCTTTATTTATATTATTTTCACTTTTGGCCTCTTTACACTCAATTTTTTTATTTGTCTCACTTCCCAAATCCCCTTATGAACTTTTGGATAATTTCAATTGTTCAAAATACACCTCCATTGGAGATAAAGGTGCAAGTGTGACTTTCTTTTCATTATGCTCATGTCTCCAAGCTTCTAGTTCCTCCCTCCTTGGAGATGCGGTCAAAAAGACTTCACTTACCTTATCATTTAGCATATCCATCTTCTTGTTCAACCTTCGAAATTCTCCTTTGAAGGCTTTGTAAAAAA
>QANX01002183.1:0-16565 GCA_003254975.1 Ochetophila trinervis | reverse complement strand
TTTTTTTTTTTTTTTTTTTTTTACTTCTTCTCTTTTTTTGAGTAAAAATAAAACCCAAATCAACAAGATTAAAATAAGACGCACGGATCAAAAACAACTTTTTTTTTTCTTGGGAATGAAAGTATTATGAACGAAGAACAAAAGAAAAAAAAAATATTGAAAACAAAGATAGATAGGTACTTATCTCAACCAATTCTCTGATACCAATTGATGCGGAACCCCAAGATTAAAGAATCCGAAACCCCAAACACACAAAAAATATTGAACAGTAATTGGAAACAAGAACCCGCCCTACCAAACCCTTAGATAACTTGTATCTAAAAACGTGGATTAGAAGGCTAGGGAAAGAGAAGAACCACAAAGTATTTCTACTTTGATAAGATAATTCAACTCCTAATGCAACAAGAAGAAGAAATTGATTCCTCACCTTGCAAAAACACTCCTGGGAGCAATAGGAAAATTAATTCTCTCAATTGATTAAAAACTCAAATCTGTCTTACAAAAGAATTGATCCCCCTTTATATAAGGACTAGGGTAAGATCAAGAATCAATCTAAACTATAAAGTAATTAGGAAACTAATCCTAAGAAAATTAGGAAGGTAATCCTAAGGCTAAAAACTAACCCTAAATAAAAATAATCCAAAAATAACTAAATTACGAAACTGCCATTATAATCCGAAAATAGCTAAATTACGAAACTGCCATTATAATCCAAAAATAGCTAAATTACGAAAATGCCATTATAAGATTTTTTTTTAAATGACGTCATTTCGTCTCCGCAACTCCCGAGCATCGTTACCACCTTTATCCCTTGCTTGGACATCATGCTTAAATGATCATTAGGCCTCGGAAAAGTGTTCAAGTCATTTGGAAACTTGAATAGATCTTTCTCCATAATTCTCTTCCCAAATCCAAGCATTCTCCATTTGATCTTCTTAACTCGAGAACGCATCACTGGTTTACTAGGTAAGATGATGTCATCATCTTTTGTTCCAATGCTAGAATATGACTCTATGATGCCCGCATCAAAGTGTGTGTAGGATTGTATGTTTTCAGCTGAAAAGTCTTGTCATCGGGTAGGAGGGATGCATGTGCTCTCCAAGGGCATCCTGACTGTTTGCATCTAACAGTCACCCTAGTCCTCTCATTTTACATTCTCACGATCTGAAAACCTCTATCTATGGCAAAATCCCTCAACACACTTCTATAATGGTGTATATCCTCAAACACCATATCCTTTTCCAAATTAATTTCAGTACCTTGTACATTGGGGTCATAGAATTTCCCTTTTAACTGCCTAGACAGCTTTCTAGCTGGACCCTCTTCCTCTGAGTCACTCCCAATGAGGCCATCACTGTCATCAGATTGATATCCCAATGAGACATCACTGGCAGCCTCATTTTCCTCACCATTTCCAGGTTCATAACCAGTCACTCCTTCTCTTTCATCTTCACTCCACTCAAACCCCTCATCCGGATCAAAATCACTATCAAGGTCATCAGGGTCTTGTTGGAGAATAGGTTCAGGTTGGGAAACAGGTTGGGAGAGTGATTCAGTAGAGGGTTGGCTTTGTGATTCAGTAGAGGTTTGGCAAGGTACATGAGCAGGAGATGGGGTATATGACTTACTGTTTTTAGTGGGGTCATTCTCTTGGAGGGTCTGGTTGGGTAGGTATTGGGGCTGAATGTGCAGAGTATAACTCATCAGGGTCAGTAGTTTGCAATGGAAGTATTGTACAATAAAAATGGATAACATCTAAATTTCTTTCCCTAAACTTAGAAAACAGCTCCATTAACTCTCTATCAGTGGATATAGCTGTCTTATAATTGTTAATCCAAGGTAATCTAACTTCAATCTCAAACTTTTCAGCTGGCATTATTCTTCTACCACAAGCCCTAATCATTGCCTCATTGCACAAGCATACTAAACTATACTTATCCTCCTCAATCTCAATTGGGCCATATTGACACCCTATGAAGTCTACCATAATAAGAACTGTTCCCATGACAACCTAAAAGATGTCAAAACAAATACAAGTTTAAAAATTCAGTCACCATCAAAACAGTAACACCTAAACAATAACAAATATCCTCAAACACAATTTTTATAAACCCAGTAAATAACATAATATTATATGCATTTCCATAAACAGTTACTAACAAAATGCAATTGCATTTCCATAGCATCCATAAACAGTAACACTAAATTATTCTACCACTTATAAACACTAAACACTAACATTTTAACCATGACAACACTAACATTAAAACACTAAATTATTCTACCATTGCAAAACACTAACATTTTAACCATGACAACACTAACATTTAAACACTAAATGCAGTCATCCACTTATAAACACTAAACACTAACATTTAAACAATAAATGCAGTCATCCACTTATAAACACTAAACACTAACATTTAACCATGACAACACTAACATTGAACCATCACTCATAAATGAAAGCATCATGACTCAATTCATATTCAACATTTTTACTAACTCATAGATTGAGTTCAATAAATATTCAACATATTTAACCCAAACTGGAGGAATACCTAACTAACCTTTCACTGCAACAGACTGCTTTCTCCTCGACTTCAATGAATGCACTCTATAAACCAACTCCAACGGGTGCAATCTATAAACCAAAGAAAGTCAAGATTGAGTTAACATTACAAACTATCACTCTTAGTAAACACATTTGAGTTAACAAACTATTTCTATTTAAACATTAACACCACAGAGATAATATGTGCACAATAACAAACTGAATGCCAAAAAATGCAACAATCATAACGAAAAAGAAAAATAACAAACTGAATGCCAAAAAATCTTTCCCGAAAGCCACTTCCAGTGGGTGCAATCAAATATTGAATTCGATTATTGAATAAAAAAACCCTAAACACTAAAAAAAAAAAATCTCACTCGGGATTTCAGCGTAAACCCAAAAGCAAAAGCCATTATCTTTGCCGAAATTTTTTTTTTACAAAAACAATAGAAGAGGAATGCTAAAAAATCTTCAAAATCACAGAAATTTTTTTACTCGGGTTATGCTTCGTGGCTTTCGGGAAAGACAACTAATTCGGAAACCCTAAAAGACCTTGCACAAACTCGAAACAAAATTAGAAAAAAAACATGGGGTTATGCTTCGTTTTCGGGAAACAATACCTGCTTCGACGTTCTTCTTCTTCTCTTTTTTTCTTCTTCTCTTTTTTCTTGCTCTTTTCTTCAGCCTCACCGAGTGTTTTACTCGAACGTTTAGGCAAATAGGTTCGGTGCAAACTGGAGGGATTTGGGCGCGAAAATGGTGTTATCTCAGGTGTGTAAGTGTTTTTTTGAAATAAAGCAAGAAGAAGAACAAAACTTGTTGAAGAAGTCTTGCTACGCGTATCGAGGAAACTGTCTTTCACTCAATCAACTGACATGAAAGGTTAAATGACCAAATTACCCTTCTATCGTTAAGTTTAACAGATTTTCGCTGACGGTAAGGGGTGTTTATGCATTATACTAAACCACGGGGTTGTATTTGGAATTATACTATACGTCAGGGGGTGTATTTGAAATTGTCCCTTATTTTTAAAACTACGTCGTTCGTCTCCTCAACTCCTAAGCATCAATACCACCTTCATCCCTTGCTTGGACATCATGCTTAAATCATCATCTTTTGCTCCAATGGTAGAATATGGCTCTATGATGCCCGTATCACTTTGTCTCCTCAGGGTTGCTTCTATAGCTAGTCGGTTTGGAAGGTTCGCTCCAGGCACCAAGTATATTTGATGTTCAATGCCCTTTATTGGTGGTAATCCTTTGGGTAATTCCTCCGGAAAAACTTCTTCAAATTTCTTCAACAAAAAAACAAAAACATTAGGCAAACATAGGTTAAGGTTAGCTTCAAAAAAATAAAACTCCCTAAACCTCACAAGAACTAGTGCTCTTTTGCATAAGCATGCTCCTTTTACATCTCTCAATTTTGCATAGAAATTTTTTTTCTTTTCACTCCTCACTTCACTTATTTTTTCTCACAAGTGTTTTGACTCTCCATTGGGCATTTATTTTTATTCTTTTCTCTCATGGGCTCTTTTTCCTCATTCTTTTTGTCAGTCTCACTTCCCATACCCTCATTTGATGCGGAACTTCAAGCTTAAAGAAACTGTAATCCCAACACACAAGATGATATGGAACAAACCCTAGCAAAAAACCCGCCCTATAGCACCTCTAGATAACAATTGTATCTAGCAACACTAATTAGAAGGCAAAGAATGAAATTGAAATTCGCCACAAAGTAAATACCTTTGATAAAAAGATCAATTCTTAATGCAACAAGTAGAAGAAGAACTATCCTCACTTGGAACACACAAGTCTTGTTGAAAACAAGAGTAGATTTCTCAATAATTAATAATCCAAGTTGTTTTTTACAAACTAGTAACCTGCCTTTTATATAGAGATTAGGGTTAGGTTAAAAATCAATCTAGACCATAAAATAATTAGGAAAGTAATCCTAAGGCTTAAAACTAATCCTAAATAAAAATAATCCGAAAATAGAAATAATTACAAAACAGCCATTATAATCCGAAAATAGCTAAATTACGAAACTGCCATTGTAATCCGAAAATGGCTAAAATTATGTCGTTTCGTCTTTGCAACTTTCGAGCAGCATTACCACCTTCATTCCTTGCTTGAACATCATGTTTAAATCATCATTATGCCTCATTAAAGTGTTTGGATCATGTGGAT
This sequence comes from Ochetophila trinervis, assembly GCA_003254975.1. Classification (NCBI taxonomy): domain Eukaryota; kingdom Viridiplantae; phylum Streptophyta; class Magnoliopsida; order Rosales; family Rhamnaceae; genus Ochetophila; species Ochetophila trinervis. Next base: position 11,825 of record QANX01002183.1, on the reverse strand, counting down.
ACTTGAATCGATCTTCATCAATTATTCTCTTCACAAGTCCAAGCATTCCCGCTTTGATCTTCTTAGCTCGAGAACGTGTCACTGGTCCACTTGGCTGCTGTCTTCACCACGAACACCATGCTAGAAGAGCGCTCGATGCCCACATCATTCCCTCCCTCCTCAAAAAGATTCGTCCTCGAATCTGCATCCATGTCAAAAGGAGAAAGATCAGCAACATTGAATGATGTGGACACATTATACTCACCTAGAAGATCAATCTTGTATGCATTGTCATTGATCCTCTCGAGAACTTGAAAAGGTCCATCGCCTCTAGCATCCAACTTAGACTTCCTTTGGTTAGGAAACCTTTCCTTCCTGATGTGTACCCAAACCCAATCTCCTGGTTCAAATATCACTTGTTTGCGCCCTTATTTGATTTTTGAGCAGTTAAACGGTTACACTTCTCAATTTGCAACCTTGCCTTCTCATGTATAGTCTTAACCAAATCCGCCTTCTTTTGTTCATCTAAGCTAGGAATCTAACTCAAAGGTAAAGGCATCAAATCCAACACAGTTAAAGGATTAAAACCATACACAATCTCAAATGGTGAAAAACCTGTAGAAGAATGAATAGTTCTATTATATGCAAATTCAACAAAAGGTAAACAATCTTCCCAAGTTTTCAAATTCTTACCAACAATACAATGAAGCAAAGTACCTAGAGTCCTATTAACCACCTCTGTTTGACCATCGGTTTGTGGATGACAAGTAGTAGAATACAACAATTTAGTACCTAACTTACCCCACAAAACTCTCCAAAAGTGACTCAAAAATTTCACATCCCTATCAGACACAATAGTTCTAGGCACTCCATGCAATCTTACAACCTCCCTAAAGAACAAGTCAGCAATATTTGTAGCATCATCAGTTTTATGACATGCAATAAAGTGTGCCATCTTAGAAAATCTGTCAACAACCACAAATATGCTATCCCTACCCTTCCTAGTTCTAGGTAATCCAAGGACAAAATCCATGGATATATCAACCCAAGGCTCATTAGGAATAGGCAAAGATGTATATAACCCATGTGGCATAGACTTAGACTTGGCATGTCTACATGCAATACATTGAAAACAAATTCTTTGAACATCCTTTTTCATATGTGTCCAATAAAAGTGTTCAACTAAAACATCTAAAGTCTTGTGCACACCAAAATGACCCATTAAACCACCACTATGTGATTCTCTAACAAGCAATTCTCTAATAGAGCAATTAGGCACACAAATTCTTGAACCACGAAATAGAAAACCATCATGTCTATAGAACTTATTAAATGCACCTTGTTCACATGCAACATAAATATCCTTAAAATCAGAATCACTTGCGTACATGTCTTTCAATTGCTCAAAACCTAACAACTTAGAAGTTAATGAAGTTATGAGAACATACCTTCGAGATAATGCATCAGCTACTACATTCTCCTTACCTTGCTTGTAGCATATCACATATGGAAAACTCTCTATGAACTCAACCCACTTTGCATGCCTCTTGTTGAGCTTTCCTTGTCCCTTGATGTGTTTGAGAGACTCATGATCGGTATGAATCACGAACTCCTTTGGAAGCAAATAATGTTGCCACACCTTCAGGGCACGAAATAGTGCATACAACTCCTTGTCATACGTCGAGTACTTGAGTTGAGCACCATTTAGCTTCTCACTAAAGTATGCAATGGGACGTTTTTCCTGCATCAAAACAGCACCTATACCAATCCCAGAAGCATCACATTCAACCTCAAACATCTTATCAAAATTAGGTAGAACAAGAATAGGAGCCGAACATCACTTATCTTTTAAAGTTTCAAACACATGTTCTTGTTCCTTACCCCATTTAAAACCTACCTCCTTTTTTTACAATCTCATTCAAAGAAGCAACTATGGTAGAGAAGTCCTTCACAAACCTTCTATAAAAGCCAGCTAAACCATGAAAACTTCTTACCTCAGACACGTTCTTAGGTGTAGGCCATTCCTTGATAGCCTTGATCTTCTCTTCATCTACTTCAACACCCTGTGCACTCACAACAAAACCAAGGAAAACAAGCCTATCTATACCAAATGTGCACTTTTTAAGGTTAGCATATAATTTCTCTTTTCTAAGCACATCTAGCACTTGGTAACATGCATCACATGGTCATCTAAACTTTTGCTATATATCAAAATATCATCAAAATAGACAACCACAAACTTTCCTAGAAATTCCCTTAAAACATGGTTCATTAATCGCATAAATGTACTATGAGCATTAGTTAACCCAAAAGGCATAACCATCCATTCATATAAACCATATTTTGTTTTAAAAGCAGTTTTCCACTCATCCCCTTGCTTCATCCGAATTTGATGGTATCCACTTTTTAAATCTATCTTAGTAAATATGCAAGCATCATGCAATTCATCAAGCATATCATCTAACCTAGGAATGGGATAATGATACTTTACTGTTATTTTATTCACTACTCAACAATCAACACACATCCTCCATGTGTCATCCTTCTTGGGTACCAATAAGACCGGTACAGCACAAGGACTCATGCTCTCCCTAACATGACCCTTTGCTAGCAACTCCTCCACTTGCCTTTGTAACTCCTTCGTTTCCTCGGGATTGCTACGATAGGCTGGTCAGTTAGGACTGCTTGCTCTAGGTACAAAATCTATTTGGTGCTCAATACCTCTCAATGGCAGCAATCCAGTCGGCATCTCTTGTGGGAAAACATCGTCAAAATCCTGCAATAAAGAGACAAAAACACTAGGCAAAATGGGGTTAAGGTTAGTTTCACAAAGCAAAACCTCTCGAAACCTCACCAACAGTATTGCTTTGTTGCCTAAGAATGCACTCTTGATTTCTCTCTATTTTGCATAAAAACTCTTTTTCTTTTCACTCTTCCACTTTTCTGTCTTGCACTTTCCTCTTTATTACTAGTGCAATCACTCACCATTGGGCCTTTATTTTTATTCTTTTCACTCTTGGCCTCTTTACACTCAATTATTTTATTCGCCTCACTTCCCAAATCCCCATGAGAAACTTTGGATAGTTTCAATTGTTCTAGATACACCTCTTTTGGAGATAATGGTGCAAGTGTGACTTTCTTTCCATTGTGCTCAAAAGAATACCTATTCTTAAAACCTTCATGGATAGTCCTCCTATCGGATTGCCATGGTCTACCCAACAAAATATGCCCCGCTTGCATAGGTACTACATCACACAAAACCTCATCACTATACTTTCCAATAGAAAGTGCAACTTTCACTCTCTTATTTACCTTAATCTCCCCGCTGTCATTCAACCATTGTAACCTATAAGGGTTAGGGTGTTTTTCACATACTAGTCCCAACTTCTCAACCAAAGTTGTACTAGCAACATTAGCACAACTACCCCCATCAATGATTAAAGTACATGTTTTACCACCCACAAAACATCTAGTATGAAAAATATTCTCCCTTTGTTCTAGTCCCTCTTCCTTCACCTTCAAATTTAAAACCTTCCTAATAACTAGGGACTCTCCAACCACGGGATACTCTACATCCTCATCCTCACTAGAATCATACTTTATTGATGGCCTTTCCTCATCGGACTCAGACTCCGACATTACTTCATTACCCCTCATCAACATAGTTTTCCTATTTGGACATTCGGAAGCAATATGCCCAAACCGTTGACATTTAAAACATTTTATTTCCCTATGTCTAGAAGTACTAGAAGTATTAGGATTAGAAATACCTTTTGTTGGGTTGGCACTCTTATCCTTGAACTTGGATGCATCTCCAACTTTCTCTTTGGTCTCCAAGTTCTTTTCTCTCTTCTTGTCGTCATACTTGTTCAACTTCGAATTGGAACCCCAGTTTGAATTACAGCTTGAAAACCCTTTTGATGACCCTTCACTCCTCAATTGCTTTTCCACTTTAATAGCCATGTTGACCATTTCTTCCATCTCTACATATGGATGTAGATCCACCACCTTGGCAATATCTTTGTTCATCCCACTTAAAAATCTTGCCATTGTAGCTTCTCTATCCTCTTCAATGTTGGCCCTTATCATAATCATCTCCATTTCTTTGTAATACTCTTCTACGGACCTAGATCCTTGTATGAGTCTCTTCCTCTCATCCCAAGTTGAGATCGGATCTTCTCTATACCTCCTCCTTGATTGTATAAGTTGCTCCCACCAAACTAGAGCATAGTTGGTGAACTCCACTGCGGCTAGTTTGACCTTTTTCTCCTCAGAATAATTGTGACAATAAAAAATTAACTCTACCTTCTTTTCCCATTCCAAGTATGCCTCGGCATCACTTCTTCCCTTGAATGGTGGAATGTGCATCTTAATGGAACTTAGGTTGTCATCCCTTCCTCCTCTTGGCTCATCTCTCCTAGGTCTTCTCGTTACCATTTGAACTTCATACTCTTCTTCATCGGAAACATTTACTTCTTGTCTCATGTGTCGTGTTCCCTCCCTTCTAGTATTATTGGACATCGCCATGGTCATCTCCCTCATTTGCTCCATCATCTCATCCATCCTAGATTTCAATGCTTCTTCCATCCTAGAAGTCAGTCTCTCTTCCATCCTTCTATACTCACACTCCAAAGATTGTCGTAAGAGCTTTGGATCTGGTGTTGCCACTTGTTCTTCTTCCGAAGTAGAAACTCCCTTTCCGTCTCTTTAGACATTCTTACACACTCCCTTACGTGTTTAACTCAAAAATAGTAAACCCTCGTGTTTCACTCAAATTTGGCTTTTACCCTTTATATGCTCACCACTCAAGCCTTTTACCACTCAAGTCTTGTTCACCAAGTTGCACTTCAGAACCAATTATCTTAAACAAAAATATTAAACTAAAGTAGCAAATTTCAAAATTAAAACCTAACAATAAAAGCAAGTTCAATTCTAGAGCAAAATTGGCACCAAATAAATTAGGAAAGTAGGAAATATGGAATAATAAAAATCAGAAATCAATTAGGAATAAGTAACTTTCCTAATATTTAAGCAACCAATCTCAATATTCCAACTTTCAATTCTTTTTTTTTTTTTTTCTGCTACCATTTTTTTTTCTTTTCTTCTTTTTTTTTTTTTTTTGTATATATAATCAAATTCCTCTTTTTCTGTTTTTTTTTTTGTACGATTTTTTTTTTGTTTATGATTTTTTTGTTTTGGTACTAAAACACCAAGAACAATGAAGAACACAAAGAACTCAAGAACAAAGGAAAATAAAACGCAGAAACAACAAGCTAATCAAAGACTTCAAAAAGAAAAACAAAGAACAAGATAAATAGGAATTTATTTTGGCCTTGCTCTGATACCAAATGATGCGGAACCCCAAGCTTAAAGAAACTGTAATCCCAACACACAAGATGATATGGAACAAACCCTAGGTAAAAACCCGCCCTATAGCACCTCTAGATAACAATTGTATCTAGCAACACTAATTAGAAGGCAAAGAATGAAATTGAAATTCGCCACAAAGTAAATACCTTTGATAAGAAGATCAATTCCCAAATGCAACAAGTAGAAGAAGAACTATCCTCTCTTGGAACACACAAGTCTTGTTGAAAACAAGAGTAGATTATCAATAATCAATAATCAAAGTTCTTTTACAAGCTAGTAACCCCCCCCCCTTTATGGTATAGATTGATTCTTAACCTAACCCTAATATCTATATAAAGGGGGGGTTACTAGCTTGTAAGACAGATTTCAGATTTGAGTTTTTAATCAATTGAGAGAATTNGGTTAAGAATCAATCTAGACCATAAAATAATTAGGAAAGTAATCCTAAGGCTAAAAATTAACCCTAAATAAATATAATCCAAAAATAGAAATATTTACAAAACTGCCATTATAATCTGGAAATAGCAATAATTACGAAACTGCCATTATAATCCGAAAATAGCTAAATTATGAAACTGCCATTGTAATCCGAAAATGGCTAAAATTATGTCGTTTCGTCTTTGCAACTTCCGAGCATCATTACCACCTTCATTCCTTGCTTGGACATCATGCTTAAATCATCATTATGCCTCATAAAAGTGTTTGGATCATGTGGATACTTGAATCGATCTTCATCAATTATTCTCTTCACAAGTCCAAGCATTCCCGCTTTGATCTTCTTAGCTCGAGAACGCGTCACTGGTCCACTTGGCAGCACAATGTCTTCACCACGAACATTCATGCTAGAAGAGCGCTCGATGCCCACATCATCATTTGTAGGTTTATTCATCTTTAATTGATCAAGGTACACCTCTTTTGGAGATAGAGGTGCTAGGGTGTGCTTCTTCCCATTGTACTCAAAAGCATAACTATTCCTATGCCCATCATGAACAACTCTCCTATCGAATTTCCACGGCCTACCCAACAAAATGTGCCCCGCTTGCATAGGTACTACATCACACACCACCTCATCAACATACTTCCCAATTTCAAAAGCAACCTTCACTTGTTTGGTTACTTTCACTTCTCCACTGTCATTCAACCATTGCAACCTATAAAGATTAGGATGCTTCTCACATTTCAAGCCCAATCTCTCTAGCAAAGTAATTGATGTGGGCATCGAGCGCTATTCTAGCATGGATGTTCGTGATAAGGACATTACGTTGCCAAGTGGACCAGTGACGCATTCTCGAGCTAAGAAAATCAAAGAAGGAATGCTTGGATTTGTGAAAAGAATTATGGATGAAGATCGATTCAAGTTTCCAAATGATTTGAACACTTTTCCGAGGCCTAATGATGATTTAAGCATGTTGTCCAACCAAGGGATGAAAGTCGTAATGATGCTCGAGAGTTGCGGAGACGAAACGGCGTAATTTTAAAAATAAACAACTTAGAATGGCAATTTCGTAATTTTAGCTATTTTTGGATGATAATGGCAGTTTCGTAATTTAGCTATTTTCGGATTATAATGGCAGTTTTGTAATTTTTGCTATTTTCGTTTTTAGGGTTAGTTTTCAACCTTAGGATTACTTTCTTAATATTTAATGGTTTAGATTGATTCTTGATCTAACCCTAGTCCTTATATAAAGGGGGATCAATTCTTTTGTAAGACAGATTTGAGTTTTTAATCAATTGAGAGAATTAATTTTCCTATTGCTCCCAGGAGTGTTCTTGCAAGGTGAGGAATCAATTTCTTCTTCTTGTTGCATTAGGAGTTGAATTATCTTATCAAAGTAGAAATACTTTGTGGCGATTATTCTTCTCTTTCCCTAGCCTTCTAATCCACGTTTTTAGATACAAGTTATCTAAGGGTTTGGTAGGGCGGGTTCTTGTTTTCCAATTATTGTTCAATATTTCTTGTGTGTTTGGGGTTTCGGATTCTTTAATCTTGGGGTTCCGCATCAATTGGTATCAGAGCATTGGTTGAGATAAGTACCTATCTATCTTTGTTTTCAATTTTTTTTTTTTCTTTTGTTCTTCGTTCATAATACTTTGATTCCCAAAAAAAAAAAAAAAAAAAAAAAAATCCGAATTTTTTTTTTCCTTTTTTTTTTTTTTTTTCTTTTTGCTTAGGGTAATATTTGCTTTCCATTACTCTAATTCTTATTATTCTTGCTTTTCTTTTGGTATCTTTTCTTTCTTTGGTTAGGTTTTGAGATTGTGATAATTGCTTTTTGTTTTTCTTGCTTTGATTTGTTGTGTTTAACTCTAAAGTGCAACTTGATTAAAGAGATTGTGAGTGGTAAAAGGCTTGAGTGGTGAGCACATTGAGGGTAAAAAGCCAAAATTGTGTGAAACACGAGTGTAGTTACCATTAAAAAGAGTGAAACACGTGAGGGAGAGAAGTAAGGAAATTTTTCTTTTACTAATCTTGTTTTGTAGAAATTAAGATGTCACAAAGAGAAGGAAAAGAAGCCGCTCATTCCGAGGAAGAGAACGAACAGGAGATGATACCGGACATAAAGCTCTTATATAAGGCCTTCATAAGAGAATTTCGGAGGTTAAACATAAGGATGGATGAGTTAAATGATAAGGTAAATGAAGTCTCTATAACCGCCACAAATAACCCAAGGAGAAATGGTTCGCGGACTAAAGATATAGATCCATCGGTTTTCGAGGATGATGAAGTCTCAAATCATTCAATGAGGAGACGTCCAAGGAGGGAGGAACTAAGGACTCGGAGACAAGAGCCGAGAGAAAGGAGGGATGACAACATAAGCTCCATAAAGATGCAAATACCACCATTCAAAGGGAGACATGACGCTGAAGTATATTTGGAGTGGGAAAGCAAGTTGAACTAATTTTCGCTTGCCACAACTACTCGGATGAGAAGAAGGTAAGACTCGCCGATGTAGAGTTTACCCATTATGCTTTGGTTTGGTGGGAAAAATTATTGCAGACTAGGAGGAGATATGGTGAAGATCCAATTGTAACTTGGGGCGAGATGAAAAGGGTGATGAGAAGAAGATTTGTACCATCTTCTTATTACCGGGAGGTACACCAAAAGTTGCAGCGGCTCTCCCAAGGAACAAGGACGGTAGAAGAGTACCACAAGGAGATGGAGATGCTCCTAATACGAGCCAACATAGATGAGGAACGAGAGGCTTCCATGGCTCGATTCTTAAGTGGACTCAATAGAGAGATTGCCGACACTGTGGAACTACATCCATATGTAGAGATAGAAGACTTGGTGAACATGGCAATCAAGGTGGAAAAGCAACTTAAAAGAAAAGGGACTACTCGAAGCTTCTCAAACTCCAATTCTAAATGGAATTTAAAGTGGGAGAAACCTGAGGACATAAAAGCAACTTAAAAGAAAAGGGACTACTCGAAGCTTCTCAATTCCAACTCTAAATGGAATTTAAAGTGGGAGAAACCTAAGGACAAAAAGAAGAGCTTCGATTTCAAGAATAAATATAAGAGTGCCAGCACACCTAAAGGTACTCCTAATTCTTCTTCTTCTTCTACTACCACTACTAGACATAGGGAGATAAAGTGTTTTAAATGTCAAGGGTTAGGACATATTGCTTCTGAATGTCCTAATAAGAAGACTATGTTGTTGAAGGGTAGTGAAATTGTTTCAGAGTCTGAGAATGATAGTGATAACGAGGTGCCACCATTGGAGGATAATTCTAGTGATGAGGAGAACATAGAGTATGCTATGAGGGGAGAGTCTCTAGTTGTTAGGCGAGCCTTAAACCTTAAAGTTAAGGAGGAGAGTCTAGAGCAAAGGGAGAATATCTTTCACACTAGATGTATGGTGAGTGGAAAAATTTGCAGTTTGATAGTGGATGGAGGAAGTTGTGCCAATGTAGATAGCACTACTTTGGTAGAGAAATTGGGCTTGAAATGTGAGAAGCATCCTAATCCCTATAGGTTACAATGGTTGAATGACAGTGGGGAAGTGAAAGTAACCAAACAAGTGAAGGTTGCTTTCGAAATTGGAAAGTATGTTGATGAGGTTGGGTGTGATGTAGTACCTATGCAAGCCGGGCACATTTTGTTGGGTAGGCCGTGGCAATTCGATAGGAGAGTTGTTCATGATGGGCATCGGAATAGGTATGCTTTTGAGTACAAGGGGAATAAGCACACTCTAGCACCTCTATCTCCAAAAGAGGTGTACCTTGATCAATTGAAGATGAATAAACCTACAAATGAGGATATGGGAAGTGAGACTAACAAAAAGAATGAGGGAAAAGAGGCCATGAGAGAAAAGAATAAAAATAAAGGCCCAATGAAGAGTCAAAACACTTGTGAGAAAAACATGAGTGAAGTGAGAAGTGAAAAGAAAAAGAATTTCTATGCAAAAATGAGAGATTTGAAAGGAGCATGCTTATGCAAGAGAGCACTAGTTCTCGTGAGGTTTAGGGAGTTTTATTTTTCTGAAGCTAACCTTAACCCATGTTTGCCTAGTATTTTTGTTTCTTTGTTGAAGGAATTTGAAGAAGTTTTCCCGGAGGAATTGCCCAAAGGATTACCACCAATAAGGGGCATTGAACATCAAATAGACTTGGTGCCTGGAGCGAGCCTTCCAAACCGACCGGCATATAGAAGCAACCCTGAGGAAACGAAGGAACTTCAAAGGCAAGTGGAGGAGCTTTTGGCATTAGGATATGTGCGGGAAAGCTTAAGCCCATGTGCTGTACCGGTGTTGTTGGTTCCTAAGAAGGATGACACGTGGAGGATGTGCGTGGATTGCAGAGCCATCAACAAGATTACGGTAAAGTATCGTTTCCCTATACCTAGGTTAGATGACATGTTGGATGAATTGCATGGTTCTTGTGTGTTCACTAAAATAGACTTGAAAAGTGGATACCACCAAATTAGGATGAAACCTGGGGATGAATGGAAAACTGCATTTAGGACTAAGTATGGTTTATATGAATGGTTAGTTATGCCTTTTGGCTTGACTAATGCGCCTAGTACCTTTATGAGACTAATGAACCATATCCTAAGAAATTTTATAGGGAAATTCGTGGTTGTCTATTTTGATGACATATTGATTTATAGTAAAAATCTAGATGACCATGTAGAGCATGTTAGGGCAGTTTTAGAAGTTCTTAAGGAGGAAAAGTTATTTGCCAACCTTAAAAAGTGTACTTTTTGCATTGATCGACTAATATTTCTTGGCTTTGTTGTGAGTGCACGTGGTGTTGAGGTTGATGAGGAAAAGGTGAAGGCTATCCGAGAATGGCCCACACCTAAGAGTGTTTCTGAGGTAAGAAGTTTTCATGGACTAGCTGGGTTCTACAGAAGGTTTGTGAAGGACTTTTCTACCATAGCGGCACCATTGAATGAGATTGTCAAAAAAGAGGTAGGGTTTAAATGGGGTAAGGACCAAGAGGTAGCTTTTCAAACTCTAAAAGATAAGTTATGTTCTGCTCCTATTCTTGTATTACCTAATTTTGACAAAACTTTTGAAATTGAATGTGATGCTTCTGGAATTGGTATAGGTGCTGTTTTATTGTAGGAAAAACGTCCCATAGCATATTTTAGTGAGAAATTGAATGGAGCTCAACTCAACTACTCGACGTATGACAAAGAGTTGTATGCCCTTTTCCGTGCTTTAGAAGTGTGGCAGCATTACTTGTTCCCGAAGGAGTTTGTGATTCACACTGATCATGAGTCGTTGAAGCATATCAAGGGGCAAGGAAAGCTCAACAAGAGGCATGCACGATGGGTTGAGTTCATAGAGACATTTCCCTACGTGATTTGTTACAAGCAAGGTAAAGAGAATGTGGTGGCCGATGCTTTGTCTCGGAGGTATGTCTTAATCACTACTCTTACTTTTAAGCTCTTGGGTTTTGAACAATTAAAAGACATGTATGCTAGTGATGATGATTTTGGTGAAATATATGCTGCATGTGAAAATGGTGCTTTTCATAAATTCTATAAACATGAAGGATTTATGTTTCGTGGACATAGGATATGCGTGCCCAATTGTTCGATTAGAGAATTGCTTGTTAGAGAGTCACACAGTGGTGGTCTCATGGGGCATTTTGGTGTGCATAAGACCTTAGATATTTTATCTGAACATTTCTTTTGGCCATACATGCGTAGAGATGTTAAAAAAATATGTGCTAAATGTATTGCATGTAGACAGGCTAAATCTAGGTCTATGCCACATGGTTTGTACACCCCTCTTCCTGTGCCAACGGAACCATGGGTTGATATCTCCATGGATTTTGTTCTTGGGTTGCCGAGAACTAGGAAGGGTCGTGATAGTATATTTGTTGTTGTGGATAGATTTAGTAAAATGGCGCACTTCATTGCTTGCCATAAAACTGATGATGCAACAAATATAGCTGACTTATTCTTTAGAGATGTAGTGAGATTGCATGGGGTACCTAGGACAACAGTCTCGGATAGAGATGTCA
>QANX01002181.1:0-132526 GCA_003254975.1 Ochetophila trinervis | reverse complement strand
CATTAAATTTTAAATAAAATAATAACACATCTACTCAAACTATTTAAATTGTTAAACAAGTTTATGCATGTTGATGCCATAAATTACAGCACTATGTGAAATTTTATAATTGGATGAAATTTGTAAAATAATAAAAGAAGGTGAAAGATTTTGGGCCACCGATTTGGTACATGTCAAAGAATTCTAACGCACAAATCAATGATTTTAAAATGACAAAATTGGATTAATAAATTGAATGTGATATATTCATTCTGAATATGTAAAATTTCAAGGTGTTTGTACATTTTTCTTTGTGTGTTCTTTGTTTTTACCTTTCGGAGTATTTATAGCAAGTTTGTATACCTGAATTAGAGAAAAATCTGTGCATAGTTGATTTTGTATGATTTGATAATCTTTTTCTAATTTTGCCATTTGCACCATATTTTATTTGATATTGTCGTTAGTTTCTTTTGATACTAATATTTTTGCTGTCCCTTGTTATTGTTAAAATTCCGAACCGAACTTTTGTCCGAGCCAAAAAGAGTCAGCTACTCGGATGGCAAATAACGGTCTCTAAAATTGTCCGAGACCTATGATTGTCTGACTCTACAATGGTTTTTTGAATGGATTGCCAGGTCATCAAGCTGATCTGGCTACAAGTCACAAAACTACTTTTCCATAGAATTTTTTTTTAATAAAACGTTATATTAATATCTCAAAAATACTTTTCCCTCAAATAAAATTTTAAATTTCAATATATCTCTCAAAAAAAAAACTTTAATTAATGTTATTAATAGTTTACTAGGATGTACTTGAGGAGACTATATTATTATTATATTGACATTCTAGTATATAAAATTGTACTAGTAATTTTTTCATTTGTAATAAATCAAATTGCTATGTTTCTAGCATATAAATTATTAATATTTAAATGATAGAAATACATAATATATTAATAGTCAATTTTAAATTATTTTTCAAAAAAATTGTTCAAAAAAATTATTAATTAATCATTCTTTTAAAATTTTGTGCTTAAGCAAAATTTACAATGTTTAAAAACACTTATAAAAGTCAACATTTATATTTGCAATATCGATATTATATTAGCTTAATATTTATTTTATAAATTATTATTAGAAAATAAGTTTCTAAAATAATGATTATATTTGTTCAGCTAATTTTTAAAATTTACATTTCATAGATAATATAAATCACTTGAGGCAGCCGTTAAACTCTATAGTCAAAAATTAAGTAAGTTCCAAATTATACCAAACTGAAAAGTTAAAGATTTCAACTGTAGAGTCAAAATATTAAAAATCTAAATTGAAAAATTTTAGAAGTTAAAAATATCAAAGTGCAATACCCATTCATTTATGCTACTAATTTAATTTACTTGATATTTATCAAAAAAAAATTAATTTACTTGATTTTCAGTCATATTGTCCAAGAAGTGGTGGTCATATGGTAATAATGCGATCATAGGATATTAAACGAATCAAAATTTTCATGCGCGAACCACAGATTTTTTTAATCAAGGGAATCAAACAAATGCAAATGGCCAAATGCAATTTGGTTTCGCTAGGGCCTGATCAACGTTATGTGAAGCCTTAGGAAAAGAAGATTAAGCCTTGTAGAGATTTGATTTACATAAAGTGTTTTTTTTATAATTAATATTTTATACTTAATTATTCATATATTTTATACTAAAGATTATAATGATTAAAAACTAAAAAACTTATAAAAAAGCAATCCTACACTAAATAATACAAAATCTATAAATAAAAATTTAAAGACTTTTTTATAATACTCTAGATTTTCAATTTCCTCAAATGTAATGAAATATTTTGACTTTTAGAAAGATATTTAAACGTTATTCCAAAGGAAAAAAAAACTGCCAATTTATTTTCTTAATTAAAAATATATATTCTTATTAAAGAAAAAAATTGAAAAACGCATTTAACTAATTAATCTGGCAAACATTTTTTTTTAATAAACAACGTGTTGAAGTGAGTTTTAAAACACGTAAAATCAAATAGATTAATTTGGTAAATAACAACCTTTGTCTAGATATTAGATTAGTCAAACCATTAATGTATTTATTACAATTTTACTTCTTAAAAAACGGGTGAGCAATTAATCACCTGCAAATCTATTTCATTATTATATAATAATTATATATTTTATTTTTCCTAAAAATAACTCTTAATTATTTATTAAATGTCAATTTGAGGCCTTGACAAATTGGGAGGCCTAAGGCGACTGCCTTGGGAGCCTTACCCCAAAGCCGGCCTTGGGATTCGCGATAATGTTGCATACTTTCTTTTTTATTCTCTTATGAAAACTCAATTAATTGAAGAGTACTCATGTTAAAATAAATTTGTCATTTAAAAATTAAATAGCTGCGGAATACTTTAAAAATAAAATGAACTAAAATAATCAAAGTAATACGAAAGCACTAAAATTTATGGAATTTTGAAAAAAAAATTAGTGGAAAATTTTAGCTATCCCTAACCATGATATTATATTTATTCTATTATAAATATACTAATTTCTCACGGATCAACACAGATGGCACCTATAGCCTATAGGAGATAGCTAACATAATGATTATTAAATGACTTTATTTAAATTTCAATTTGACCAACATATATAATATATATAAAAATATATATTAGTACACAATTAATATTCAAGTTAAATTAATATGAGGTTATTGTTTTACTTTTTTTAAAAGATATGAAAAGAAAAGCAAAGGAGTAACATAGGGAGGGAGTTTCCATCAGTCAATCTATTGGGCATCGTTTTCTTGCAATGGTATTTCTCAAGCTTTACAGGCATCCAAATTACACCAAATGGCTTGTGTGATAAAATTTAATAGCAGAAATATACAACGTGAAACTAAATATATATTAATAATTCAATTTGTCTTTTCGTAAACTTCCAAGAATAGACATATATAAGACGACAATAAGCTATCTTTATGCTTAAGTAATATTGATGCTTCACGCTTTGCGGTGATGTTGGAAATGAATTTGCATGCTGACGTACAGATATTGCAATTTTGTATCATTTGGGTAATGACCATGAGATTATAATTTCTAATAATTTAAAACTTTGGTTTCATGATATATATATATATATATAATGCTTGTATCCTGGCTTTAACTTTGTTCCTTAGACAAATAAAATAAAATAAAATAAAGTTCTAAATGCATTTTAGTTATCCATTTATCTAATTTAGTTAAAATAGATATATTCCGTTAATTTAAAAAAAAATTGCTTAAAAAAATTAAAATTAAACGCATAGAATATGACTTTTAAAATTAATTTTTTCATTTTTAATTGTATAAAATTTAAAAAATTACGGAAAAAAGTCAAAAATAAATTTCAAAGTTTTATTTTCTGTTTTAATTTTTTTAATTTTTGATACAATAAAAAATAAAAAAATTAATTATGAGAAGTTACGTGATAGATGCTATTGCGTAACTTCTAAGTTAATGAAATCTATCAATTTCAATCAAATTAGACAAATGTGTATTTTTTTTCCAAATTACAGAATATCAATTGTACAAATTAATTGTAGAGACTTTTATATCAACAAATTCAATTTTAAAAAATACCATAGTACATTAAAACCTAAAATAAAAGGGTAAATTTCATAAAGACTCTTTTATGTTTAATATAATTCCAAATCAGTCCATGTGATTCCGTATATTTCATAAATTACCTTTTCCGTTAATAAAAATAGGGTTATTATCACTTAAAGTTCTTAACCTATATTGTATTTTACACTTTTATCCTAAAAAAAAATTTTTCGCACTTTAATCATCAAACTCATATTGTCGTTCACCGTAAATCATTTTTGAAGTTTCCATCCATTTAAACCGTTAAAAGGCACATGATGCACATGAGGTCAATTTTAAGGGTAAAATTGTAATTTTAGAATTTTTTTAATCACTATAAGTCCATAAACTATATGGCGATTTATACTTTCGTCATAAATTTTTTTTTCACACTTTGATTTTCAAACATATAATTCACTCAGAAAAGCTTACACATGAAGTTCACGCTGACACCTCTCTCAATCTCACTCTATCTTCTGCATGCAAGATTATTATTTTCCTTTCTTTCTCTAACTTCAATTGTAGATACAAGAAAAAACAAATTAATCAAAAGGATTTTGATTTTGAAAAAAAAAATTGTGAAATATTTAATCTGTGTTGGAAATGAAATTTGAATAACTAAAAGATAGAACATAATGAGAAATAAAAAACAAAATAAAAGTAAAAAAAAAAAACTCATGGATGGTTACATATTAAGCTTGGGTATTCGTTTTCAGGTGACATGTCACCAAATCGATGCATAGGTGACGTCATTAACATTAATATGAAACAAATAGTACGAAAAATCACTAGAAAATGTAGTCGGAGGTGAAAGATCCGGTCATGTATGGATATGGATCGCGCGACCCATTTTTTCTGAAACAAGACGATCCATGAACTCATTACAAGCTTGAAGATGACTAAAACGACTTCTTGTCATGGATCACATCTAAACGACATCGTTTTATTTTTTAATCTTTTAAAACTAAATGCCAAAAACTAAAACGACAGCGTATTATGCAATCAACTACCCAAATTCACTACATTTTAGTTATTCCAATTTAACTTCCAACACATATTAAATATTTTACAATTTTTTTTTTCAAAATCAAAACCCTTTTGATCAATTTTTTTTCTTGTATTTGCAAATGAAGCTAGAGAAAGAAAGAAAAATAATAACCTTGCATGGAGAGGAGAGAGTGAGATTGAGAGAGGTGTCAGCGTGAACTTCATGTGCAAGCTTTTCTGAGTGAAATATATGTGTGAAAATGAAAGTGTGAAAAAAAAATAGGATGAAAGTATAAATCGCCGTATAGTTTAGAGACCTATAGTGATAAACAAATTTTAAAATTACAATTTTACTTTTAAAATTGACCTCACGTGCATTGCACGTGCCTTTTAACGGTTTAACTGGACAAAAACTTTAAAAAAGACTTACAATGATATGACAATATGAGTTTGAGGATCAAAGTGAGAAAAAAAAAGTTTTAAGACGAAAGTGTAAAACACAATATAGTTTAGGAACTTTCAGTGATAATAACCCATAAAAATATGTCAAAGATAATGGTATAAAAGTATTTTAGTCTTTTAATCTAATTTTCAAAAAATAATATCATATTCTCTCTTTCTCTCATTCATCTCTTTCACTTTCTCATTTTCTCTCTCGTTCATCTCTCACGTTCTCTCCTTTCTCTATCTTTTTTTTTTCTTTTTTTTTTTCACTCTTTTTTCATATTTTCTTTTCCTTTTTTCATCATTCTCTTTCTCAATTTTTTTTCCTTTTTACCCCAAAACTAAGTGTGCAAAAAAATCGACTAACCGATTAAAACAACCGATCTAATCCAATCCAACATGTTTGGATCAGTTATTTTAGTGTAATTGGATTTGATTGGTTTTGAAAAATCAAAAAATGAAGGTTGTTCGGTTCGGTTCGGGGTGTTAAAAACTGACCAAATCCGATCCAATCTGAACCGATCACTTTTTTTTTACAAAACATATGGCAATTAGTTCAATATTATTGGTATGTAGACTTTGTTATATTAGCTTAAATTTGGAGTTGGATTACTCGATTATTGAATTAATGTAGTAATTTTGTTTTGTTTTAGTTTAATATGTTTATTTGTCATGTTATTTTTTTAATCATTTATGTGTTAGGTTTTGAAAAAAATATATATTTTTTATGGATTACTTAGTCGGCACTTTATGTGTTAGGTTTTGAAAAAAAAACATAATTTTTTAAACAAAATTTAAGCACAACAAATTTTTGGTACAAAAAATAGCTCAAATATTAAATATTCAAAGTAAAAAAAGTTCAAAAATTAAATAATAGTTGAAGCCAAACCAATTAACCAAACCGATCCAATCAAATTACTAATTAGATTGGATTTAATGAATAGATCGGATCAAATCAGATTGAAAAAAATAAAACCGATCACTAATTGGATCGGATTGGTTATTTCCAAAATATATTGGATCCTAACCGATGCATACCTCTACCCAAAACCCCCTTTATTTATTTATTTCTTTTTTTTTTCTGGTTTTCTTCTCCTTCTCTCTTCCTTCCCAAACTCAACTTTTTTTTTTCTTTTTTTCCCCTAAAAATAGTATTACTCTCCTATNTTTTTTTTCTTTCTTTCTTTCTTTTTTTCTTTCTTTCTTTCTTTCTTTCCTCTCTTATTTTCTCTCTTTTCTCTCACTATCTTCCTCCTCCATTCTTTTTTTTTATTTTCCTTTTTCATTCTTTTTCCATCCCATCAAACAAAAAAAGCATTCAAAATTCTATACATATTTTTTAAATTCTCAACTAACACAAGCACACAAAAAATAATATAGTCCAATAGCTCAAAATTACTCTTCAATTCAATCACTACGCCAAAAATCCCAACAGACGAAAAAATAAAAATAGCATCGCTTTTTGTAAATGGCGACGTAAATTCTTATTTTGCAGAAAGGGGTATTGCAGAAAGTGAAAAATATTCGCAGCTGACAATATGCGTCGCTAAATAAGAAGCTTTTTGGCGACGCAGAGCGTCGCTGATAATGAAATACATTGGCGACGTTAGCGTTGCATTTTCGTCACCAAATCGGTGACACAAGCATCGCAGTTGTCCACCGAAATTGCGACGCTAGTGTCGCCTTTTCTCCACCAAATTGGCAACGCATGCGTCGCGAATTCTCCACCAAAATATCAATGCACGTGTTGCAGTTGTTCCTATTTTTTGTGTTGAAATTTACCATGAATAGCGACGGCAATGGACCATTTTTACAAAAATTATTCGTTGCTGATACCATTTTTTGGTGATGAAATTCTTCACTAATTAATTTAGACCAATTTTTTAAAACTGCAGTTCCAAGATAAGTACGCCTTATATGTACATTATGCATACATGATATGTATAACCAGAAATAATATCAGCAATAAATATTAATTATTAAATTTTATTAATAATCATTCATATATATAGTTAATTATACAGACTTACCTATCCAACAAACCTCTAAAGTCAACCATTCTTTGACTGTTGTTCTTCAGAAGCACATCATGAAATCATACAACTGCTAAGTATGGGTCAACAACATCCACCATTTAATGGTCTCTACAAAATATACTAATTATAGATGTTTTAATAAAACTCAAATAATCCATTGTAGTATTAGAATACTTATAGTACCTTGACCAGTACCGAAAAAACCATAGTTGACCCCTTTCTGCATCTCTCCATCGAAGCAAAATTTTAAGTTTTTGCTTATCGAGATTTCTCATTTCTACATTGGCTATATCATCAGGGAGCATAAAACAATATTTCCCTAGTTGTGAACCCATCAGTTGAGAATGTAAATAAAAATGAATCCGACAGTCCGACGGCGTGTGTATGAAGAGGTGGATGGATCGGTTTGAAATGAAAATGCACATGGGTTTCAGTTCGGCGGCGGCGACGTGTATTTTTGATACATGCACCTGGGTTTGAGTCTGGCGGTGACGGCTTGTATTTTTGAAATGTGTAGTTGGGTTTGAGTCCAACGGCGGTAAGAGTTTAAAAGGAAAAAAATTTAAACAGTGGGCTCGGTTTGAAGGGGAGGGGAAGTGGGGAGAGAGTGAGACATAAATTTAGGTTGGTGGGAATTTATCCCGCTATAAATATTCATGAAAAAATGCGATGCTAGCATTGCTAAAAGTATCATTACTTGCGACGCTAGCGTCGCTAGACGTCAATTCTTTTTAAAATTTAGATTTATATTTAGATTTATTTATTATTTATAATTATAATTATAGATTTAGATAGCTTGAAAATATTTATTAAATATTAAAATATTAAAATTTTATATCAATTCATGCATACATATAAATATACATATAAAAATATGCATGAAATATTAATAATTATGTATGTTAAATTAGAATATTATGAATTTTATAATTTATATGTTATATAATTATATAGTTGTAATTTTTTATATACAGTTTAAAATTTAAAATGATAATTTTTAGTTCAAAAGATAAAATTACGTCAATTTTTTTTTTTAAAAAATATTGATTATTGGTGACATTAGTGTCACTAAATGTTGATTATTGACGACGCTAGCGTCGCTATATGTATAGCATTGGCGACACTAGTATCGCCAATACCTAATTAATTTTTTTAAATAATAATAATAATTGATTATTGGCGATGCTAGTGTCGCTATATATATAGCATCGCCAATAAAATTTAGAATTATACTAAACATTAAAAATATAAAAATTAAAAATTAATTTTTAAACATAAAAATTAATTTAAAATTATACTAAACATAAAAAGTATAAATAAAATTTACTCTACACTAAAATTCTCTTTATTTTGTAGGGATGCTAATTAAGTTACTTACGTAAATGCTCCATTTTGGTAGGGACACACTTGATCAAAAGGAAACAAAAAATTTAAACATCAAAATGACCAAATCATTTAACATGTTTTTTTCAATTTCTTGATGGCGTAAGTTGATAATTTCAAGTTGACGATAATATTTGACTTGAAATTAAGCTTTGAAAAAGAAAGCGACTTTTAACTCATTAAACCAATTTGACTATTATTGTACATGATTGAACTTTCGGGAAATGTATTTGTATAATAATTCTTTTTAAGTTTTTGGTATTGAGGAAAGAAATTAAAGATAACAGTTAATTAAATAGTAGCAAATTTCTCGTTGTTACTAGCAAGGTTGAAAAAATTTAAATTTTCGATCAAATTTCAGATTTTTTTTTTGTTTTTTTTGTTTTTGATCATTTCAAATTTATTATTATTTAACTAATATAACTTATATGAACTTTTTACTTTCTGAAAATAACAGTGTTTTTAAATCGTAACAGCATAAAAAATATTTTTAAATTGTCAAAAACTATAAAAATTAATTTAAAATTATACTAAACATAAAAAATATAAATGAAATTTACTCTAAAATAAAATTCTCTTTATTTTGTACGGATGCTAATTAAGTTACTTACGTAAATGCTCCATTTTGGTAGGGACATACTTGATCAAATGGAAACAAAAAAATGTAAACATCAAAATGACCAAATCATTTAACATGTTTTTTTAATTTCTTGATGGCGTAAGTTGATAATTTCAAGTTGATGACAATATTTGACTTGAAATTAAGCTTTGAAAAAGAAAGCGACTTTTAACTCATTAAACCAATTTGACTATTATTATGATTGAACTTTCGGGATTTGTATTTGTATAATATTTTTTTTTAGTTTTTGGTATTGAGGAAAGAAATTAAAGATAACAGTTAATTAAATAGTAGCAAATTTCTCGTTTTTACTATCAAGGTTAAAAAAACTAAAATTTTCAGTGAAATTTCAGTTTTTTATGAATGTGAATAAAAATTTTAAGTTTAAAATAAAAAAGGTGAAATTTCTATATTTCTATCAAATTTTCTATGTCAATTCTTTCACAATCTTGTCAAAATTTTAATAATTTTCATAAAAATTTCTGAAATATCTGTGATAATTTTCATGAAAATTTTGAAAAAATATATATATTTTTATAAAATTATAAAAATATTATAGTTTTTTTTTATATGATAATTATTTGTTGATAATATATCTTCTCTAATATTATACTATTAAATTAATTAAAATTTAAAAATAAAGATGAAACGATTGAAAAAAAAAATGTAAAACAATGATTATAAAACAATAATTCTCTAGTCTAAATTTGCTAAGCTAGAGTGAAATTATATAGATACACACACAAGCTAAGTACAAAGAATGATACCTAATATCCTTATCCATTGTGACATAGTGGGTGACATGATCCTCTATCATAAGATACACACACATAAAATATGACAATGGTACTCTCAAACCGTCACAATAATCTTTTATCGCAAGAATGATTTAAGAGTAGTTGCCTCCAAAACCTTCCTTGCAAGGAAAATCGACCTCTAAATCTTTGTCTCAACAAAACTTAAAAAGAATACTAGTATTTTGTAAAGGAAGTGTTTTTGAAGGATTCTAAAAGTAAAATAATTTGAGTTTCTTTCACTGAGTGTAAACATGAAAAACAAAGAAATCTATGATAAATTTACAAAGAAAACAATAAACTTCAATACCACCGTGGTACCAGCTCTTCCATCCAATTTATGCCATTTGTTTTAAAATGCCATATCAGTAATCTACATCATCATCCATTCTCTCTGTCTCTCTACCATTTTCATTCACAAACATGGCATCTCGTATTGGCGCCTCTCCGTTCGCCTCTTTCTTTGAAATCCATGAATGCAATCAACGGTTTATTGTGCCTCTGTAATGAGCAGTGGGCAATGGAGAAGAAGAGAAAGAAGAAGAAAACGAAGAGGATTACAAATTTGGGTCGCCAACGGCAAAGAATCCTACCTCGATATGTGGAAGAAGTCCATAAAAAATGGGAGGAAGGCAGCTGAATTTCAGAAGATCATCGCGAAGACGATGATTCTGAAGATTTGGTGAAAACGGACAAAGAATTCTTGATGATTCTGATGATGATGTAGTTGAGTGGAAGTGGTACCAGCTCACGGTGGTACTGAAGTTTTTCTCCTTGTGGGAATAATCTAGGCTTTATCTAAATTAAATTTGTGATTAAGAAACAAGAAAACGTGATACTATCTGACACACGTCTCACAAAGATAGTTATAAATAAATAAAAAGTCTCATGAAGATAGATTTGTTATTACTTATTACCAAAAAAAAAAAAAAAGGTCTCATGAAGATATCAACTTTTATTTTTTATTTTTGGATAAACGTTAGATATCAACGTTAGTGCTCAATTTTAAAACACAATAATATCCTCTTATATTTCATAATTATCCCAAGCAGGATGGAAACAAAATCCAATCGAAGCCTTGGTCTGCATTAAAATATTTTAGAGCTAAACTTCTACAAATTTTTGAAGCAAAATTATATTATTTCTCATACAATTTTTTTTTTTTTTGTTGGCTTGTTTTTCGTTTTTCATTTTTCGTTTTTCGTTTTGTTTTTTGTTTTTGTTTTTGTTTTTTTTATCATTTTTATCCATATCCACCTTTCATGGATCCTACTGTCTGTTCAAAGCATCATCCCCAAAACTGTAAGTTTTTTCCAAATTTACTAATCAATATGCAATGAATCATCAATCCAATAATTGATTCATATTTATATGATTAAATTACTAAACTAAATACATTAAAAATCAAAAACCAATTTTAGTATTTGACGAGATAAACAATGCGTTGCCCAAGATTTTAAAACAGAAAAGTCTAATATTATCACACTGATTAATTTCCATACTGTTTTCCAATCATGCAAGTTCCAGCTCATACCCAAAAAACCCGGCCCTCTGATTTAGGAAAATGGTGGAATTGTGGCCAGACTCAACAAGTAGACCGTAGACGTGGCATTATCAATGATCGACCCTTTTTTCTTTTTTCTTTTTAACGATAATGATTGACCTTGATGGACTCCATTTATAACAAATCTGGAGAAAAAAAATAGGTGTTCCAATTTTTATAAACTCTTTCTAATGAAATTTTGATAAATGATAAAAATTGTTAATGCAAATTTAAAATAATAAAATTTTATTTTTCTAATTTAATGTTTGAACTTTTTTTTTTCATTTTTGCAACTTAAAAATTCTTTTCAGTAAATTTTTTTTCCCCGTTACAAATTCCTCTTCATTTAAATTTTCTCCAATTATTAATATTTTAGTATTTTTAGTTTTTATCATCAAAAAATAATTTTTTTCTCAATTTAATATTTTTTTCCAAAAGTATATTGTCTATTTTCATTTGATTATTTTAAAAAAAAAATTATATTAATTATATTTACCACTTATTAAACTTTTAACGAAAAACTTTATCTATTTTTTTTCCATAAAGCTGATCAGGCTTTTTTTGCGTGTAAATAAACTGATCAATTTAAAGGCAAGATATGTTTGCCACCTTGGTTTTAAAAATTCAAAATCAATTAGTCAGCTTGATATATAATTTATTACTCGCAAATTACCCATGTGGTTATTTATCATATAAAGTAAATATTAGGCGTCAGGTTTTGGCTCAATCAAATGTATCCAGATGTCTCAAAAAAAAAAAAATTGTATCCAGGTGGATTACCAATTTATCATGGAAGGCTTCTTATCCAAAAAAAAAAAAGAATCATAGAAGGAAGTTACACGGGTTTTTTGCAATTTTTGGAGCGCGTAAGGTCGATCACGACTCCACCAGACGTCAAAAACCGAGTACGTGGACACAGATCAGCTCCAATTTAATTTAATACTTGATTCAAATAATTGAATTGGGACAGTAATTGCCAAACGCAGTGCACGATGCGTAATTCGTACACCAAAACCGAATCGATTGAAATTACGCTGTCGACTTGTCGTATGCTTCATAATTTTGTAGAAAGTCCGTGAAACCTCTGGGGAGTGAGACAATAGCCAATATTATTTGTAATAATATTGTAAATCCGGAGTTAAGGATTGAAATATAAAAAAAAAAAAGAAGAAAAATTCAAGGATTGGCACAACGTAGATCCAACGTGGAAGCCACATAACCGTCAACAGGACGTCGGAGGTTAGAATGCCGTTGGATGAGTTATAGATGACGACTGAGGAGTGATGAGGCATTTTTGCTTCTTTAACAAGACGATAAAAGCCAAACCCGAGAAGAAACTCCCATATTTTAGAGGCACAAGCAATGGTGTCGAATTCGTGTTACAGTTCTTTGTTTCGGACTATAAATACTGCCCCTCCTTTCCTCCATTTACACATATCCAAATCATCGTTCCCTTGCGCTCTGACCAATTTCCCAAAGCATCCCATTAAGAAACACCGTGCATTTGGTACCGCTTTTAATTTTATCCCCTGTTTAAAGTATTATTTTTTTTTTCTTTTTCAATTTAATCTGTTCGGGTTTTGCGAAAATTTAAGGGAAAAAGTTATTTGCTTTTAATACTGACGGAGCTTGATTTGGTTCATATTTTGGAATTTGCAGATTTCATTCGGATCGTGCACTTCGCGTTTTAGCTTCTACGGTAAATTTCATAAGCTCTCAATTTATTTGATTTTAGCTTCTACGGTAAATTTCATGAGCTCTGAATTTAATTGATTTTAGCTTCTACGGTAAATTTCATGATCGCTGAATTTATTTGATTTTGGAATCGGTTTTTGTGAAGTTAGGAGGTTAAGTGTTTAACGCATTTATTTCAATTTCAGAGAAGCAGCGAAGTTTTAACTCGGAATAAAAAGCTATACGAGGAAAAGAGGGATCAGGAGAAAGAGATGACGATTAAACCGGCGGTTCGGATCGCCGACAAGAAACTCGTCGTGAAAGAGAGCACAATCCTCACCGGTTTGCCGGACAATGTGATCGCCACCACCGGTTCGGCTTCCGGTCCGGTGGAGGGCCTCTTTCTCGGCGCGGATTTCGGAGAAGACAACAGCAGGCACGTGGTGAGTTTAGGAACTTTACGCGACGTCCGGTTCTTAGCGTGCTTTAGGTTCAAGCTGTGGTGGATGGCCCAGCGAATGGGCGACAAAGGGAGAGAAATTCCTTTGGAGACTCAATTCCTACTGTTCGAAACCAAAGTCGGGTCCCACCTAGAATCCGACGATGGAGACGAGGGCAATCAGATCGTCTACACAGTTTTCCTCCCTCTGATTGAAGGATCATTCCGCGCTTGCTTACAAGGCAACGATCGAGACGAGCTCGAGCTCTGCCTGGAAAGTGGAGACGCCGACACCAAAGCGTCGTCGTTCACTCACTCCGTTTTCATCCACGCCGGCACCGATCCTTTCGCTACCATCACCGAAGCGGTCAGATCGGTCAAACTGCATTTGAAGACTTTCCGTCAACGGCACGAAAAGAAACTCCCCGGGATCGTTGACTACTTCGGCTGGTGTACATGGGACGCTTTCTACCAGGAAGTAACCCCAGAAGGAGTCGAAGCCGGACTGGAATCTCTGGCCGCCGGCGGGACACCTCCAAAGTTCGTGATCATCGACGACGGTTGGCAATCCGTCGGCGTCGACATGAACGACGAGGAGGAGGAGAAGAATGAAGAGCAGCAGCGAGGACTGCCCCGGTTAACCGGAATCAAAGAGAACTCCAAGTTCCAGAAGAAGGAAGATCCAGCAGCGGGAATCAAAAGCATCGTGAGCATAGCGAAAGAGAAACACGGTCTCAAATACGTGTACGTATGGCACGCGATCACCGGGTACTGGGGTGGGGTCCGACCGGGAGCCAAAGAGATGGAGGAATACGGATCGCTGATGAAATATCCAACGGTGTCGAAAGGAGTGGTGGAAAACGAACCGACCTGGAAAACCGACGCGATGGCGGTTCAGGGACTGGGACTGGTGAACCCGAAGAACGTGTACAGATTCTACAACGAGCTTCACAGCTACCTGGCGTCGGCGGGCATAGACGGAGTGAAGGTGGACGTGCAGTGCATATTGGAGACGCTGGGTGCGGGGATAGGAGGTCGGGTGGAGCTGACCCGGCAGTACCACCAAGCTCTGGATGCTTCGGTGGCTCGGAACTTCCCGGACAACGGTTGCATCGCCTGCATGAGCCACAACACCGACGCTCTCTACTGTTCCAAGCAAACGGCAGTGGTAAGAGCGTCGGATGATTTCTTCCCCAGAGATCCAATGTCGCACACCATCCATATAGCTGCCGTGGCTTACAACAGCGTCTTCTTGGGAGAGTTCATGCAGCCTGATTGGGACATGTTCCACTCTCTCCATCCCGCCGGCGACTACCATGCCTCCGCAAGAGCCATCAGCGGTGGCCCAGTCTACGTTAGGTAATTATATTCTTTTTATTTTTATTTTTATTTTTTATAAATATTTAAGCTATTGGAGATAGATTTATATTTTTTTTATGGAGCAGCGATGCGCCAGGGAAGCACAACGTGGAGCTGCTGAAGAAGCTTGTATTGCCCGATGGATCAATTCTCCGTGCCCGGCTGCCTGGAAGACCAACCAGAGACTGCTTGATGTCGGACCCGGCTAGAGACGGCGTGAGCCTGTTGAAGATATGGAACATGAACAAGTTCGCCGGAGTGCTCGGCGTCTACAACTGCCAAGGTGCGGCATGGAACACCACCGAGAGAAAGAACACCTTCCATGCCACCAAGTCGGACGCCATAACCGGCTACATTCGAGGTCGAGACGTACACTTCATTTCCGAGGCCGCCACCGATTCCGACTGGAACGGTGACTGCGCCGTCTACTGCCTCCGTAACGGAGAGCTCGTTACGCTCCCTTACAATGCCGCCATGCCCGTCTCCCTCGAAGTTCTCGAGCATGACGTATTCACCGTCACTCCCATCAAGGTTTTGGCTCCGGGATTTAGTTTCGCTCCCTTGGGACTCCTCGACATGTACAATGCCGGTGGAGCCATTGAAGGGTTAAGATACCAAGGGAAAGAAGGTCTTAAGCTGTTGGAGTTGGAGAGTGGATTTGAAGGAGAAGAAGGGAATGGTTTAGCGAGGGCGGAGAACCGGAGCTCGGAGCTGGCAGGGGCGGTTCGTATGGAGGTCAAAGGGTGTGGAAGGTTTGGAGCATACTCTTCGGTTAAGCCGAGGAGGTGCACAGTGGAGGCCGATGAGGTTGATTTCCACTATCATTCTTCATCTGGATTGCTAACTTTGAATCTGGATCGTTTGCCTGACGAGGGTAAAAAAGTCCATGCAGTTGAGGTTGAGTTGTAAGTAGATTATTTTATATTTTATTAGATTAGATAAATTGGTTGAGCGGATGTAATTTTATGGAGGGGAAGAAATTTCAATAAATTTGTTTATGTTTCTAATTTCCCCTGGCTTATTACGCTTTTTTATTTTTTTATTTTTCCTGATAGAAATTAGTAATATTGATATGTTTCTTTGCCATTTGTTTCTGTTTTTCTTATAAAAATTCTAGATTCCCATTTCAGCACAATTTGAAGAACCACTTTCATTCTTAGCATGCACAGCTAGGAAAGCAGTCATTTTGATCACAATAACCTACTATCCTGCCATCAGTTTCTATTCTCCTGACCTTGTTATTGTTGAAATTTCGTTGGTCAGCAACAAGAAATTAATAATTTGTTTCACTTCAGAGTCCTATCTATCTAGAAAATAACAGGGAGAAACAGCCGAGGAAAAGGAGAAGTTACTATATTTTATAGAACAAATTTTAGATACAGAGGCTTTCTTATTAAGGCAGTGAAAATAGGATCATTGACCCTGAACTTTGCCAGCATATAGAGAACTCAGAATATTGTAGATGAGCCTATGATGTTTCACATAGAAATTGTTCAAGCTTCTCAGAATAGCTGTTATCCTCATCTTGTAGCAGAAGTAGTTGTTTTTGTTGGTTATCTTCACCTTGAAGCTGCCGATTCAACCCTGTTTGTTCGTAGAACTGTTGCTTTTCGACATTCCATTCCTCAGTAATCTTCTCAATTGCATCTCCAACCGTTATACTATCCTCTGCTATGTGTTTTATGTTTTCAACATCCACAACCTGGCTTGCCTCTTCAATTTGAAATTTAAAAAAAAATAAATAAATAAATAAACAAGATATGACTCACAGAAATAACAGACAGCTGAATGGGAAAATCTATTTCCATTGCCAATAAAAAACAAAATTTTAAGTTCCTAAATTGTTTTGACACTAATTATAGCTGATTTCACAGAGGAAAAAAGTGGAAAAAAAAGTGTAGAAAGAGCCTAAAATTGCAAGTGATCTGAGAAAATGATTTAGCTGTGGAATTGATTTTTTTTCCTTTTCTAAATGCATATTGAAAATTCAGACTGCTATTTTTCCTCCATAAAGAATAAGAAATTCAACCAATCTTACACAAAAAGAAATAAAATGAGAGCGACAAAAATGCATGCAGAATAGTCATAGTAGTTGCATTGTAAAAACAATGTTACGAACTACATTTGAATAAATATCAAGGATTCAGTTATTAAGCTTAAATGAATAACAATCATTGCATAACAGACTTTTAAGATTAGGGTCAACTTGAAGGCTGGATGAACCAATCTGTTATTAGAGAGAGAAAGACGAAGCTTCTTTATAAAATTTAGCGCAACAATTCAAAATCATATAAAAGTTTCATTGTTTGATTGTTCCCTAGCTGCAAAATTACGAGTAGAAAATTACCATTAATAGCAAGCTTCTTAGCCTCTGCATATTCCGTAGACATTTTCTTTAGCACATCCAGGTCAACTTCCATGCCCTGTTAAATTTAAAGGGCGGGTATCAAACACATCCTACACCACTAAATTCAATAGAAGCATGCATACAAATAAAAATTATCTTGATTACTCATATAGTCATATTGCAAAAAGATACTACATGTCAAAATTTCACCTTTTAGGCACAAGCATAAAGTAATTGAAAAATAATGCAGTACATATACAAATTTCTATGCACACACACAAAATCTTATAAAGAAACAGAAGGAAAAAAAAAAAAGAAAAAAGGAAGAAGAATAAGGTGATAATAAAAGATTCAGAAAATAGAAAACCTCAGAACAGAGATGATGTTTCTAGCATATTAAGTATGGCATTTAAGAAGGCTGGGTATGCCATCGCGAAAAAAAGAGGCAATGAGCTCAGAGCAAAGGGAGATCCCACTGTACTAAAAAAGGATGGAGAGAGAGAGAGAGAGATAAAGGAAGAGCTGAATGATGGGCATCAAAATGCATTTAAACATGTTTGGGATACAATTCCTTTGCTTTTTTCCCTTCTAAAACAACCAAATTTTAAATGCTCAACCAAGTTCAAAGTGACACCAATAATTGCCTGCCTTTCTATATTGTGAGACATGAAATATAAAAATTTAGCATCTCCTCGTTTTAATTGGGACTTTTCTAGTTCCAAAGTACTTTCAGCTAGAACCTCCTCAATTAAATATTCTGATTCCAAATTACTGCAGCTAGAACCTCAATCAAACAAATTGACTTTTCATGGTCTCTTTAAAGAAGTTCGAGTTTCATATGTTTAGCTGTCCACCTTAGGAGAGAGATCAATTTTTGATGCTGCATCATAAGAATTAGCTTACCATGTCCATGTGGAGGAAGTCCTCAATCTGAGTATTACCAAATAACCTGTTAGTCAAAAGGAAAGCTTAGAAGCAGTAACAAGATGCAAGGATTAGAAGTTTTAATTACTAACATCTCAATGCAAAAGGTAAACAGGGGAAAAAACATGTTTGGTAAACATACTCCTTATATGCAACTTGAATGCGGGCATTCTGTAACCGTGTAAGTTGGTTTACTGTCTCCGAAATGGAGCCTTCATTTATGTCAACAAACCCAAATAGGAACATGTTCTTTTCAAGCATTCTCTTCACCAAAGCAGATACAACTTTCAAATCACTTTCTTTTGCATCAACAACAAGGTTTTTAATTTTCTTCAGCTCCTCTGTCAAAGTGAGAACATAAATAGGAAAGACCAAAGAAACAAGAAGCAGAAAGACTGCCAGAAATGGCCCTAGACACTATAACCTAGCTTATGCTAACATGCTATTAGCTATGTACTTGTACATATCAAGATATCTCAAGGACGAGTGCCGAAATGAGAAATCATTAAAGAGGCTTGTTTGGGCTCTTTACCCTTTAATACTAGATATGTTTGGATAGAATGTTGTATGCTTATATGATATCAATGTCTCAATCATGCCAATCAGCTAAAAAGTCTGCCAAAAATTGTACCAGGGACTAAAAAAACACCGAGCTTAATCCTAAGAATTAGACTACGCATCAATTAAATGAAAATACTGTAGCTTAGACTTATTAGATTAAGATCATTAAGCTCTAACATATGTAATAAGGATCCATAATTCATAAGGTTAGAAAAGTCAGAGAACCTTCAATAATATCCTAAATCATTTGACCGAGCAGGAGTTAAAGGTGTGAGTTTGAAATTGTGACCAGATTATATATGATCTTCTTTTTATGTTATATATTAGAGCATCTCCAATGGTGCTCTTTATTTCAAATAGCATATTTTCAATTATAAAGAACATTTAAATTTTTCAATTTTCAAAAATTTAGAGTGATATTTACTAAATCATTCCAACACTACTCTTTAAATTAACACATAACGAGAGTGGTGCATAGGAATACATAAAGTGATAATGAACATGTAGAGATAATACGCCTAGGAAAATGCAGAGTAATACATGAAAGCATTAACAAATTTAACTTATAGAATGGGTATGGCTCATTGTATTTGGAGAGCAAAATTGACTCTGTTTTAATTTTTGAATTTTAAGAGCCTATTGGAGACCTAAAAAAGAGGGTTGACACTCTATCAGAGAAGCAAGTGATAAGCAGGATTTTGAAACTATATTATCTGTATTTAACGCAAGCCATAAGAAATCTATATTTGACACAAGCCATAAGAATATAATTGCATACCTGCATAATTAAGGCCAAATATATGAAACAGAACCGTGGATATAAATAAAACATAAATACAAGATAAAGCTACTTGAGATAAAGTTCAATATAGAGAAGTTGGAGACCCATACCAAGAGATAGATAAATTTTGAAAGGAGGTCTGAATGGCTGAGTCTCATAGAGGCAGTAAAGGCAATAAAGCCCACCAAGTCTGTATGATAATGAAGCTTTACTGATCATGTATCCTATATACACATGAAACACAAGAGTTATCCTCGTGAATTGAACTATCAATTATAACATAGAACAAAATTCTATTCTTGAAACATTGTAAAAGCTAAGACCAAGGTGGGGAAAAAAATAATTAAAACCCGATAGGCTATTATTATTTCATCAAAACTATCAAGGCTGGAATCCCATAAATAACAAATAAATTAAAGTAAGCAATTTCAAAAGGGTCTTCAATTATTTAGTTAGAGATGCAGCAAACCAATCGAATGGGAGTATAACGATTGCATGAAGAAGGCCAAGTTGGAAGAAGGAGAAGCCTCATATATATATGACATCTTTCTTGAAAGCCATACTCTTTTCATATCTGCCACAGTTGAAGACTCGGTCTGCATATCAGTTCCCCAATACAAGAATAAGAAACTTAAATATTCACTGACACCCACAAAAGACGATAGAGGAAGAAGAAAATAAGGCATATGTTGAAGTATTATGGTTTACCTGAGCAAACTCATCTACAAGATCATCTATGTCCTGCTTGAACGGACTGACATCCATCAAATTCGAAGTCTGAACTAATTCCAATAAACAACGTTTGAGCAATTTCCCTATCAAGGCCACTAAGGGAGCGAATGTTTCGATATGAAACAGAGCTTGGCTTTCTGGAATCTATGTAATTGAAAACCCTTTGAGAGTGTGTATGGTGTATGACGGTGGTGGTTTGCCACTGGAGTTTGAAAGGGTTTCGAGTAGAGTAGGGGTTAAAAATAAAGATAAAAGACTAAATTCTTAGAGTAGAGGAAGAAGAAGAAGAAGTGTGACCTCTGTAATAGCGACTTCAAGCAAGGCCTTCTGGGCTTCTGATGCAGCTTGACCAGCTCCTGAGAAGTGAGAATATTTACTTTTCAAGTTTTTGTGGGTTTTCTAAGAAAAAGATAGACAACTCTTTCAAAAAGTTAGGTAAAAGAGAGAAAGCACAAATCTTAACTGTGTATGAGGGAGGCCACATACCCAATTGATATATTTCATTACCATATTTAAACAAAGAAAATTTATGTTTTTTTATTTGTTTTTTATTTCATTCTAATAGATATTTACATAGTTTGTATATTTGATTTTGTAATTTATATTCAAATAAAGATCATATCTACGTTTTTGATGGTCTATCATGTTACAAGTTGAATGCATCTATTGTTTATGGTAAGCCATTGTATTTGCACATAAATGACATTTTATTAAAAAAATTCTAATTGAATATGTCTTATTTTAATGAAATTAGCATGCAACGCATGCGCCCAAGGCTAGTTATACTAGTTTTTGACCACGTGTGTTGCGCGTGGTTTAAACAAATTAAGTATAAATTTGAGAAAGAATTTAGACATTGATAAAATACATATAAAGTGATATTATGATTCCTAGTTTTAGAAAAACAATAATATTCATTGTCAATCCAATATCTGTTCACAAAGAACTCCATCTAGTTATTCTTCCATCAGGCAGAGAACCACAGCTATAATTACAAAAAATCAGCATTAATCTTAATTACTTATTAACTTCTACCTTCAAATCTCCATTAATCTATATTTAGATCCACACACTCATTCTAATCATAGAATCCAAAATACCAAATCTAAAATATGTTATATGGATAGCAGATATTTGGCTGGACAAGTAACCATCAAAAGTTGTAGGAGTTGCAAGATCATCAAAGCTCATAAAAGAATAGGCCATCATTTTTAAATAATATAACCAAGATTCTTATATTTAGTTAAAATGATAAATGAAAGGGAGGAATAAGACTCAGAGACCACACTCTTCCCCTTTAAATTTATTTACATCTTACTACCGACACAATTATACTGCATTTATGACTTTATGTATGCCTCTTACCCAGAAAAGAAAGGTTTTTGTGTTCAATGACAGCCATATTGGTCCAATATTCAGATGATTACATCAGATATTAGGGAAATCAACAGCTTGGATTATGGAGAATGGAACACAAAGTAAATAAACAGAAACCTAATCTTCATACTTATATTCTCCATCTATTTATTTTTATTTTTATTTATTTATTTGTTTATT
The DNA here is from genome assembly GCA_003254975.1 of Ochetophila trinervis. Classification (NCBI taxonomy): domain Eukaryota; kingdom Viridiplantae; phylum Streptophyta; class Magnoliopsida; order Rosales; family Rhamnaceae; genus Ochetophila; species Ochetophila trinervis. The sequence goes on along the minus strand of QANX01002181.1, from coordinate 110,744 downwards.
TATTTTTGTTATTATATATTTCTGTTCCATGATAACATTTTCACAATATAAACTGAGTAACTGACAAGTATCCAAGCATAGCAAGAAAGTAAATTAGCTATTTAGAAAAACTACTCTAAATGTTAATAGAAATATAACTGAACCACCATGCTTTAGAACTTAGAAGACGGAACAAAGAAAAAGAAAACAGACTAAACTGGAGTTCATGCTTCTTCACATACGTCTTCTTATATTCTCTCTCCCATCACGCTGGGCATGAATAAAAATTAAGAAGAAAACTAAGTTAAGAGAAATACCTAAGCAAAATATATAGTGATATTGTTTATGCATTTTGAATCAGATAAAGTTAAAGTTGGAGATGAAAACTAAATAGGTACCTTGATGATGAAAGAGACGTGCTCCTCCATAAAATTTAGATTGCAAACTTGCAAATTGCAACAATGAGCAAAGTTTCTGATGAATCCTCAAACTTCATAAACTGCCCCTTCTGTCGTGCAGCAAGACATGCATAAGAAATTTGAGCCATTAAAGTAAGAAAAGATAGTTTCGACTATAGTTTCAGTCAAAGAAAATTGAAAAAAATTAATTAGACTTACAAATTAAAATTGCAGTTGTACTCCTGGTATCTTAAATTAGAAAAGTATGACTATATAATAAAATGATTATGACATGACTCGATACTAACAAGTCCTGCATGCATGACTTAATATACCCTATTAAGTCACTAAGCAGTTGGAACAACCTCACTAAACCTTAGAAATCTAACTACCCTTTTTGATGCTAGAAGTTTATAAAATTTTGGCAGAATCATGTTACTTTCTAGGACATTATCAAATTTATCCATTCAAGTACCTGCAAGCAAAACACATCTAAATACATTCCAAATCGACCTCCCCTCAATTAATCAACACAACAGCACTTTCAAAGAATATAACTAGTAATGTTTAAAAAAACGCTCGAGGCGCCGGAAAACTGCCTCAAGGCTCACGCCTCAGCCTCTTCAGGCGAGGCGTAATGCCGAGGCGGTGAACTGAGGCGTGTGAGGCTTACGCCTCACTGGTTCAACCGGATCGGGGTCGACCCAGATGGTTTTAAAAATACCCATATGGGTTTTAAGGTTATGTATGTTAAAATAATTAAAAAAAACAAAAACAAAAAAAAAGAACAGTTTTTGTTGCCGCTGCCGCTACTGAGGAGAAGACGAAAGGAAAGAACCTGCCGGCTGCCTGCCTCCATTTGCTGAAAGGACGAAAGGTATGTAAATTTTGTTTTTCTTATTTTTTGGCATGCCGACACTGAGCATTCTGTTTTATTTATTTATTTATTTATTTTATTGTTTTGGCTCAACTACCCCCACCCCCGTAATATTTTGTTATTTGATTTATTTATTTATTTATTATTTATTTCTTATTTTTTGATTTTCTTTTTTCATTTCTATTTTCTTTTGCTTTACAGTTTCTGCCGAATGTTATACATATTTTTTTAATTAAAATATTTGCTATTTGATTTATTTATTATTTGTATTTTATTTATTATTTGGACAGTCAGTAAATTTACTTTTCTGTTTTTAATTGTTTGTTAGTTGTTAGTTTGTTATAGAAGCCTATATATATTATATTATTTAATTTATTTATTGTACATTGATATTTGCTTGATTAAATAAAAATTTAAATATAAATTGTTATTGTCCTAGAAATTTTTATAAGTATAAAATTAATAATTTAGTCTCTAGTTTATAGTTTATAATTTTTATGTTTATTAATTATTATTGTTTATGGAATTTGAATTATTGTTCAATGATCTTTATTTTTATGTTTTGAATTATTGTTGGAATTTGAATTATTGTTTTGAATTTGAATTATAATTTATAATTTTTATGTTTATAAATTATATATTTGATATTTAGGTTTTTTTATATTTAATAAATATCATTTTATAAATCATTTATAATTTTTTTAATGATAGCGAATGATGATGGTGGTGGCCGATTGGCGGTGGCTATGTTCGATGTTATTTGGACAATTTTATAATTTTATAAGACTTAAACTAATAAACTATTAAATTTAAAGACAATTACTATTTACGTTATGAATCATATAATTTTATGTTATTTGATATTCATATAATTTTATTCCTATTTTGCTATATATTATTTTTTAATTTAAGTCGAGGCTCGCTTCACAATAGTAAAATGCCTCAGATACCCCTCGCATTTTTTTTAAACCTTGATAACTACCATCTTAAACATAATTTTGTAGAATCTGAAAAGTAAAATGTATTCAAGGAAATACTAAATAAATTTAGACCATAGTTTTAGTGAAAGAAAATTGAAAAAAGTTAATTAAACTTGCAAAATAAAATTGTAGTTGTACTCCTGGTACCTTAAAGTAAGGGTGGGCAAAAACCGAACTAAACTGCGAAACCGAACTAAACTGTTGCTTTTGATTCGGTTTGGTTCGGTTTATGGAACAAAACGGCTTGGGTTGGTTTAGTATATAACCAAACCGCAACTAATGGTTTGGTTTGCAGTTTGGATAGTTTTTAGACAAAACCAACTCAAACCGCACTTTAATATATAATATATTTATAATATTTTTTATTATTAATATATATATATATATATATTTAATAGATATTACTGATAGTTTTACTTTTATTTTTAATTTTAATATATTTTTTTATTTTATTTTTTTATCAATGTTTGAATTGTGAAATGTAATATTTTGTTTGGGATATTTGATATATTTTATGTTTTTCTTTTTATGTTTGGGATGTTTACCATTTTCATTTTGAACTGCAATATTTTGTTTGGGATATTTGATAAATTTTATGTTTTTCTTCTTATGTTTAGTATGTTTACAATTTTCATTTTGGACTACAAAATTAAATATCACAGTCCAAACTGCTAAACCAAACCGTACCAAATCGTTCTTGAACGGTTTAGTTTGGTTTTGTTTGAATGGTTTCAACAGTTTGGTTTGGTTTGTTATTAAACTAAACCGCAAACTACGGTTTAATTTGAATTTTTATAAAAAACTGAACCAAATCAGACCGTACAAAAGTATGCCTATAAAATAAAATGATTATTTCATTAAGTCATAAGGTAAGTTAAAGAAAATGAAAAACTGACACATAAGATAGGCAGTGGATAAAATTTGCAAGCCATCCAGAGAGAAACCAATCTGACCAGCAAAAGAATAGATGGACTGCAAACCCATAATAAAAAAAAAGAAAACTAAAGGCTATTTATTCCAACGTAAAAAATTATAAAAACCAACCCCCATAAACAAAAAGCAATAAATATTCTAAGACCATTTTTAATGGTGCTATTTATTTTAAAGAATATAATTTTTAAAATAAAGAGTATTTTTAAAATTTTAATAAAATAAAGAGCAAAATTTTTTATTGAACTTCAACTATATTTTTTATCACTACTCTTTAATTTTTATTTTCCAATAAATAATTAATTCAATTTTCTCTTTTTTTTAATATTATAGAACAAATCTAATAAATTAAAATGTTTTGTTAAATAAAAAATTAAATAAAAATTATTAAATGTGTATTGAAAATTGTTGATATAATAAATATGTGCATTAAAATTTTTATATGAAAAGTAGATTTGGCTCTCTATATTTGAAGAACCAAATTTTATTATGTATTTTAACTTTTCATTTGAAGAGTCCATTGGTGTTATCAAATTGAAGATTACTCTTTAAGATAAAAAAAAATTAATACTTTTAAAGAGTACATTGGAAATGCTCTATTACACCTATAACATTGTCATGCGCAATAATCCATTTTTTTTTCCTTTTTTTTGCCACTATTAGTCAATCAGAAGTAACTTGAGAATGAGAAAATTAACAAATGCTACTATCTCGAAGAATTAATTTCCCCTTGATGAATTCCAGTTTCATAATTTGTTTGTTTATTTGTTAAATTATTCACTTCCAAAAGATAACAAAACAACAAAACGAAATGAAGAGGAATCTAACAATTTAAAAATCAAATACAAACCTAGAGCTAAGGAAATTATAGCAACTTAACCACGTTTACTGAATCTATATTACTCAATCCAGGCACAATATTACCAAGATAAAATATAAAATAAAATAAACTAAAAATTTAGTTCACAGTTTCCAAAGAAGAAAACCATCAAAACTATACCTAAAACGCAAAAGAAAGCCAGAGAAAATGCAAATAAGAGACAGAGAGGCACTGGCATTTCAATATAAATATATATATATATATATATATATATTTGACGGAGAAAATACAGAGCAGAAGGGGAGTGGAGGAATCGGAGTGTGTGAGAGAGAAGAGGAGCAAAGCGTATCAGAGAAAAAAAAAAGGGCATAGAGCTGAAACTGCGGAAGCAGGCGAAGAGCAGAGAGAAGAAGAAACTGTGTAACTAAATCAATAAGAGCAATAAAAAAAGCATCCCAAAATCAACAATCAAAGAAACATGGAAGCAAGCAAACAAATCAAAATTTTTATCTACTGAATCACTGTAACCAATCAAATCAAAGAATTTCAGAATAAAAAAAATAAACTTACCAATACCAAAAGACACCAGCACTTTCCAAATCAAGCACACTCTTATAATTACAACCAAAAAATAAAATAAATTTTTTGTTTACTAAAAATCAACACTAATAACCAAAAATTGAAAACCCACAAAAGAAAATTCACAAAATACACACACACAGAGAAGGCCATGATAACCAAATCTAGAAAAAAGATTAATCAGTAGTTTTCGAACAATTTGAGAGTAAAATAAACAATGCACCTTTATAAACCTATTTGGAGCACCAAACCAAAAGTCCTATCTTCCTTTTTCTCTTTTCCTTTTAGCTTCTGATACCTTGCTAGAGCTTTTCCTATGGCTTTCCAATGACTACGAGCTCTTATCTTATGGTTTTCGTTTATAAAGAAATATGCAATATCTCTCTTCAAAATTCGTATCCACCAAATGTCCTTCACTCCAGTCTGACATTGACGACTGGAAATCCAAAAAATCGTATACTTTTGGAGAAAGTATATCATGTTAGCTTAAAAGGAGTTTTAAATACCTGTTATAACCTTTATTTTTCTTTCAAAGCCGATATCGAAGTGGGATGAAATTATAAATCTAGATCGTCAGAGCGTATATTCAATTTTAAAAGAATTTAAACAAGTATATATAAATTTGAAAACTATATATAAATTAAGGAGAATTTCAAATACAACATATAATATAATTCTAAATCCAACATTGTGATTTCGTACCATGCATAAATATCATCTCATCTGTTAAAATTAACTATATAAAAATAAAATATTTTTATAAAAAATTAAAAAAAAATTTCGCTCTCATAACTTATTTCTCTCCCTCTCTCTAAAAGCACAAAACATATCTCCTTTCTTTTTCTTCGGAGACCAAACCACCACTTTCCAGCTCCAACCTCGCCGCCGCCGTCGACGGCCGCTTGTCGTTTTCCCACTTCTCCGATGGCTACGAAGACGGCTACAAGCACGGCGACAACCTCTCGAAAATCTCATAGTCTCCGCCGCAAACGAAGGCCGTCCTTTCAGCTGCGTGGTTTATAACCTGCTTTTCCCTTGGACGGCACACGTGGCAGAAAAGCATGGAATTCCGTCGGCGCTGCTTTGGTTCAGCCGGCTACCGTCTTCTACATCTACTATCATTACTTCCACGGGTACGGAGATCTGATTGCTCAAAAATAAAATTGGTACCTGTGGATTTCTCTCAATATTGAAAACTATCTTCCAAAAAAGAAATTAAATAAAACTCTTTTGCACCAGTGGCTTAGCTTCATGTTAATCATGGAGAAGTTAGACATATAAAAGCCTATATACACAGCTAAAGCAAATTCAACTATTCTACTAATTATTTTCTTTCCGTGCTTTGCTATGTTTATTACTTTTCTTTGATTACTCGCATTTTGAGAGAATACCCACAAAGGATTACGGAGTACTAATTTAAGAAACAATAATTCTCACTGAAAAGAAAAAAGAAGAGAAAGAAAAGGGTAATAATTGTTATTTGTTACAAATTTTGGGTCGTATCCAACACAATAAAAATGTTGATAAAAATCCTAATGGGGTACAAGCGGGTTGAAGTGAAATTGAATGGAATTCACAATTTTTTATATTTATGTACACCAAAATGACCATCTTGCTCAATACAGATGGTTGTTATTCAATATCAGCCTCAGGATCAGTTTCATCAGAGAAAGATCTACAGAGAGATTTGCCTTTGTCCCAGTGGTAGCAACAGGAGAAGATACCACTCAAGCTGAAAGTGATAATCAAAAGGAGCGTTGTACCAAGAGGGGAACCCAAGGATAGCCGAGATGCGTCCACGTGGGGTGGTGAAAAATATGGACTCTCTATTGCTTCTTCTTTTACTACTGCTTGAAACTTTTCCTTCTTGTCTCGTGTGTTTCTGAAAAGGAATAAAAAAAAATATTGGAGAGAAATCATAGAGAAGAGATGAAAAAAAAAAAAAAAAAAGAGGGAAAGAAGGAAGAAAGCAGAGGAGAAGAGAGAGAGAAAGAAAAAAATAAAAAATTGAGAGTAATAAATAAAAAAATATTTAATTTTATTTTAAAGGAGAGAGAATAGTAAATAAAATTCTTTTAAAATTGATACGTCTATTTAAATTTATTAAATTTTAAATTTAGTAGTTTGCAAAAATTAGATTTCACCACTTATTCAAAAAGTATTCCTAAATTTTAAAATTCTATCCAAGATAAATCAATTTACCATTATTCTCTCACATTTATTTGATCTCTTTCATAAAAGTAAAGATAAATAAAGTATAAAATTTAAAAAATTCAGACCTAAATTGCATGGTTTTTAAGAATAAAAAAAAAATATGAATGTTGTTTTGAAGAATAATAAAAAATAAAAATAAAAAACAATCAAAAACGACCAATTTGTCATCACTCTCCCTTGTATATTTCCAATTACTATTTTACCAAATATATATATATATATATATATTGTCAATTACTAATTTTACATTTCATTAATGTACTTAGTAGAAGTTATTAAACATATTATTTTTAAGTTGATATGTTTAATCTAAATTTGACCCTATTAAATTAACGTTTCAATATAATCCAACACAACTATAATCCATTTAAAGTATACTTTAAAATATTAAATATGTCCTTAATAGAATTTTAATCAATCAATTTTTATTACTAAATTACATATTTATTTAAAATTGTATTATTAATGTTATGAGAATTTTTGGAATATGGGTCAGAGAACCTCCCAGGCCCCTCTAACGCCCACAAAGGTCACTGTGAATGAGGCCCACCAGTCACGAGCAAGTAAAACCCGGCCCGACAGGCAAGACCGAGAACAAGCCCAGGGGCGGCATGGTCTTGGATGATGGAGTAAGTAAGCCTCGGTAACCTTCAGTTCTTAGCTTAAATACTTACCTTATTTTCCAAGTCCAGGTGTCACAATCCCAGCTTATGAGGGTTCATAACTCTAGCATCCGAGCCGTTGAGATGAGGTACTTCAGGTAAGGTTAGGTGAGTGAGAAGGGGACGATTTTTTGGAGATTTGAACCATAAACACTCCCTAACAACCCTAAACCAGTTGTCATCATCACCTTGGACAGGTTTCAAGAGGGCCCTTCGGCGCAGAACTCTAGGTAGGTTGCGCAGTGCAATACCTGAGGGAAACCTGAAGGAGGTTTATGGAATAGTCTCATAACTAACTTAGGCAACGGAGTGGGAACGCCGATGACACCACTGGCCCCCAGTCTGACGTCATTGTCTCATATTGCAGGGGTCAGGGACGAAATCCAAGATCCAGTCAGGGAAACATCGCATGGCATCATAGTGACAAAAATCAGACAACAACAGTGGCGCCGTATGTGGGAACCGAAGGAAAAATATCAAAGTTCAAGATCTAGAAGTCACGTGCGGCCATAATCACCAGTAAAAGGATCATCTGGAAGAATCGTGACCCCAAGAGAAGAAGTTTGGCTGCAAAGCCATTATTGCGGCTAGGTTAAGAAGCATGATATGGAGGATCAGCCGGAAGCGGGACTGGAGAATAGTGGCACCGGGCCATCGAACAGGCAAGTCAGGGACAAGCAACCCAGAAGGACCAGTACTATCCCTCATCGGGAAGCCACTGTTCCTAGGGAGCCAACGGCTTTGTTATCGCAGCTACCCCTACGGAGACGTAGTGACAAAAAGGTAGCCCCACGATCCGAGAGAACCCGCTTGCTCGACGTGGAGAATCGCTTGGAGCAACTAATAGGGCAAATGGTACAGAATCAAAACAACCATCAATCCCAACTTTCTCCGACACGCAGGAGCCAAGTGCCTATGGATTCCCCACGTCCCCATGCATGACTGCAGGAACAAAGAGAAGAAGGAGCAACAAAAGAGGACGTCAGAGGTCATGGAAGGAACGACAAGAGGCACGAGTGTTCAAGGCAGCTTGATGGAGAGGTTTGGAGGGATGTTAGAGCCTCTCCATATCACCCGTCGAATAGGCAGGGAAGTTCCAGGCACAGAGCAGTCAGCGATGCTTTCTCTTCAGCCCATGAAGGTCTGGATTTGAGCAATCTGAGAGCATCCCTGGATGCTAGGAGAAGAACACGAGTTGAGAATGAGAGGACCAGAGTCCGAAGAGAAATGGGACCTGAACGACGTACTTGATGGAACCCGGATGAGGAAAGAGCTCACATTAGGGCAGAGGAACGGGAGCTGCTCAAAGAGGAAATCAGAAGGGATGTAGCAGAAGTTGAGGCGCGGAGGCACGTTGATCTAAGAGACCCCCATGTCCAGGCAAGGGCCCAGGCTCATTGCACAGCAGGGTCCCAGTCCACCTCACCTTTCACCTTGGGGATAAGGCAGGCAGCTCTCCGACCTAATTTTAAAATCCCTCAAGTGGAACGTTCCTGGGGGCTTACAGGGTCTGGATGGAATTTGAGGGAGCCGAGGACGCAATCATGTGCAGGGCTTTCCCATTAACCTTTGGGGGAATGGCTAGAACATGGTTTACTAATTTGAAGCCAGGGACTATTGGCTCTTTCAGGTAGCTGAAGGATGCCTTCACTACTCAGTTCCTGGGGGCTCGACCAGTAAATAAGCCCCCTACTCACCTCTCTTCGATCGTTCAAAGGGAGGGAGAGTCTCTGAAGTCATTCATTCAGAGATTTACAGAAGCCATGATGCAAGTCGAAGAAGGAAATGATGACAGGGCCCTGCAGGCCATGCAGGATGGCCTAAGAGATGAAGATCTCATTCTTTCGATAGCAAGGAACCCTCCTCAGACTTTCACTGAGATGCTGGTGGAAGCATACAAGTACATTTTGGCAGAAGAGATCATTGAGTCACGGAGGAGGTCCAGGCAGGAGCACGAAGGTTGAAACAACTTTCGAAGGAATCAGAAGAACAGAGCTGTAAACAATAAAAGAAGCAGTGATAAAAGAAATCAGGGACCTCGATTCCTTAAAGATATACTTGGCAGGTTCACATTGCTCAACACGACGCGTGAGGAGGTACTGATGAAAAATTAAAGGAAGCAACATGCTGAAAAAACCTCTTCCGATCAAGACACCATTTCATTATTGGAATAGGAAGAAGTATTGCAGGTACCACAGAGATTACGGTCATGACACTGATGAATGTCAGGAACTGGAGGAAGAAATAGAAGCCCTTATCTGGAGGGGACACCTGCAACAGTTTGTGGCAGAGACCACCAGTTAGGTAGGACCATCCATACAGGAACAAATCAGGGAGGATGATACATTAGTGATACCACTCCGACCAGGGGAAATTAATGGAAGTGTGCAAACAATTATAGGAGGACCAGGCATGGGGGAGAGCTCCAACAGGGCAAGGAAAGCACATGCGAGGGATGCTCGAGTCACGCAGGAGCAATTTGAAGTGAACTTGGCGACCAGGCAATTCAAAACACCACGAGGGGATCCTTTTCTGTTAACTTATGATGATAGAGAAGCCCTGAATATTCATCACCCCCATGATGATGCAATAGTGATAGTAGCGCAGGTGGCCAACCACATGATATTTCGCATATTGATTGACACTGGAAGTTCGGTGGATATATTGTATGCCCCAGCCTATGACGCAATGGAGCTGAAGAGAGAGAGAGAGGCATTTAAGCCAGTCAGGACTCCACTCTTGGGTTTCACAGGTGAGTCAGTATTTTTAAAAAGGTCTATTGAACTCCATGTCATGGTGGGAAATGCCCTTGACCGATTCCACAGTGATGACCAACTTTTTGGTAATGAAGACCCCTTCAGCGTACAATGCCATTATTTAAAGACCCACTTTGAACTCGTTAAAAGCAGCAACCTCAACCTATCACGTTGATGAAGTTTCCTACACCCTGAATATTCATCACCCCCATGATGATGCAATAGTGATAGTAGCGCAGGTGGCCAACCACATGATATTTCGCATATTGATTGACACTGGAAGTTCGGTGGATATATTGTATGCCCCAGCCTATGATGCAATGGAGCTGAAGAGAGAGGCATTTAAGCCAGTCAGGACTCCACTCTTGGGTTTCACAGGTGAGTTAGTATTTTCAAAAAGGTCTATTGAATTCCATGCCATGGTGGGAAATGCCCCTGACCGATTCCACAGTGATGACCAACTTTTTGGTAATGAAGACCCCTTCAGCGTACAATGCCATTATTGGAAGACCCACTTTGAACTCGTTGATGAAGTTTCCTACACCTGGGGGGGGAACTGGATGCGTTCGAGGGGATCAACATGAATCGAGGAAATGTTACGCGACCTCCCTGCGTAACCAAGACGTTCACACAGAATCAATGGTCATTTTCTTAGGTCCCAGGCAGGAAAACCATAGCCCGCAGCACGAAAGGCTCAACCACATGACATGCCTGACGACCTCCGGGAAAGAATGCCCTGAGCAAGCGAGGAACGAGCCTTCCCCTGAGCTGGAAGGCTCGAATCAATCAGGGAGAAATTCCTCCTTCAAGGAGCCCCAAAGTGGAAAATCTCCCTCCGAGCAGCAATGCTTCGAGCTAGCTGGGGAAATGGAAGTCACGTTGGAGGAAGACCAGCCTGACTTTTAGTCAGGAAGCAAAAAGGACAAGTGGAGGAAAACAATAAGAGGAGAAGCGGTAGAAGACCTGATCGAAGTACAACCGGACATGGCCGACCGTGTCAGAACAACCAAGATTGGGAGCCTGCTCCCAAGCGAGCTCAAAGAGGCATTGGTTGAATTCTTAAGAGAGAATTCAGATATTTTTGCGTAGTCCCATGACGACATGCCAGGTATTGATCCCGATATCATAGTTCACAGATTGAATGTCGACCCTGACGTCCGCCCAGTCAGTCAAAAATGAAGGAGCTTCAACCCCGAGCATTATGAAGCAATCAGGGCCAAAGTGGAGAAATTACTAGACGCTAGACTTATAAATGAGGTGCTCTATCCGGAATGGTTAGCTAATGTGGTTCTTGTCAAGAAATGCAACGGCAAACGAAGGGTCTATGTGGATTTCACGGACCTCAACAAGGCATGTTCGAAAGACAGCTTCCCCATGCCTCGGATTGATTAGCTGGTGGACTACACGGTAGGTAATGGAATATATAGCTTCTGTGATGTGTTTTCATGGTACAATCAGATCAAGATGCATCTGCAAGACCAGGAAAAAACCTCTTTCATAACAGACATGGGACTTTACTGTTACAAAGTGATGTCGTTTGGGCTTAAGAAAGCAGAGGCTACCTACTAAAGGCTAGTTAACAAAATGTTTGCTCAGCAGATAGGGAAAACCATGGAAGTTTATGTGGACGACATGTTGGTTAAAAGTGTTAAAGCTTTGGAACACCTGACTGACTTGGACCAAATGTTTTCCGTCCTCAGGAAACATAAGATGATGTTAAACCCAGCAAAATATGTCTTTGGAGTATCTTCTGGGAAGTTCCTGGGGTTCATGGTAAACCAAAGGGGGATTGAAGCTAACCCTAATAAGATCAGGGCTATATTGGAAATGGATTCCCCAGCAAAAATCAAAGATGTCCAGAGACTGACTGGGAGGGTAGCGGCCCTAAATCGATTTGTGTCCAAAGTGACAGACAAGTGCCTGCTGTTTTTCAAGATTCTCAAGGGACCCAAGAGTTTTGCGTGGACAGAAGAATGAGATGAGGCATTTACTCAGCTCAAGCAATACCTGGGCTCAGCACAATTACTATCCAAGCCGGTATTCAGAGAGACACTCTTTTTGTACCTAGCCGTTTCAGAAACAGCCACCAGCTCTGCCCTCATCCACGAGGAAGCCTCGATTCAGTATCTGGTTTATTATTTCAGCAAAGCTATGATGCCAGTCGAGACAAGATATTCGACAATAGAGAAGCTTGCCCTAGCTTTGGTGGTTTCATTCAGGAAGCTCAGGCCTTATTTTTAGGCCCACGCCATCATTGTCCCAACTAGTTACCTGTTGAGGCAGGTACTTCAGAAGCCAGAGACATCAGGAAGGTTAATCAAATGGTCCATAGAGCTGGGACAATTTGGGATTTCTTTCACTCTAAGGACGGCAGTAAAGGTTCAGGCAGTCGCCGACTTCATTGCTGAATTCATTGCTTTGGAAAGGGAACATGAAGACTTAACCACGTACTGGACCTTGCATGTGGATGGCTCATCGAGTGAGCACGGCAGCGGGGCTGGATTCATACTCACAATGACAAGACCTGATTTTGTTAAACTCAAATATGCTATCTGCCTCGAGTTTAAAGCAACCAACAATGAATTTGAATATGAAGCTTTGATTGCAGACTTGAGAATGGCAGGATCAGTAGGAGCTAGAAGGCTACGAGTCTACAGTGATTCACAGCTGGTCATCAGGTAGGTAAATTCGGAGTACCAAGCAAGGGAATGCAGCATGATATCGTACTTAGCCAAGGTAAAAAACCTGCTTGAAAAATTTGAAGAATGTCAAATCACTCAGGTACCAAGAGAAGATAATGCAGATGCAGATTTACTCGCTATGCTCGCCTTGACATCAAACTCAGAGCTTACACGAAGTGTGCCTTTTGAAATACTAAAGGAACCAAGTTACAATTAGGAGGAACAAGCAGTTAACCAGGTGGATGACAAGCCCGGGTGGATGAATCCAATAATCAAGTACCTGACAGAAGGAATTCTGCCTGAAGATAAGCTAGAGGCTCGACGTTTAAGGTATAAAGCCCTATATTATACCTTGAGAGATGGTGTGTTGTATAAGAGAGGTTTTTCCCTCATTTACCTGAAATGCTTAGGTGCAACTGAAGCTGATTATGTCTTGAAGGATGCACAACTTCATGCACAAAAATGCAATTCCTGCCAGAGGTTTGCCAGCGTTCCAAGGAAGTCCCCTAACAGCTCGCCTTGATCACCAGCCCCTGGCCGTTTGCCCAGTGGGGAGTCGACCTTATTGGCCCCCTGCCAATAGGCAGAGGCCAGGCAAAGTATGCTATAGTTGCGATTGTTTACTTCACTAAGTGGGTAGAGGCTGAGCCAATATCTACGATAACTGAAGCTAAGACTTCAAATTTCATATGGAGATCTATCGTGTGTAGGTTCGGCATACCACATACCATTATGACGGACAATGGCAGGCAGTTTGAAAATCAAAGTTACAAGGATATGTGCTCGAATTTGGGAATTAGGGCAGCTTTTTCAGCCCCATTCCATCCACAAGCGAATAGACAGGTTGAGGCTGTCAACAAAGTAATCAAGAACAACCTAAAAGCTAAGCTGGATGTACACAAAGGGACCTGGGTGGATGAACTCCCAAAATTTCTATGGGCATATCGAACCACACCCAGGACAGGAACTAGTGAAACCCCTTTCTTTTTAGCATTCGGGGCTAAAGCAGTGATACCAGTGGAAATTGGAGAGCCAAGCCCTAGAGTCAAGCACTTCAACCTCGACAAAAACGATAAGCAGATACATTTGAGCCTTGATTTGATTGAAGAAAAGAAAGATACGACGCAAATAAAAGTGGCGGCATACAAATAGAGATTAGCGAGGTACTACAATTCCAAGGTGAGGCAGAGATCTTTTAGACAGGGAGACTTGATCCTGAGAAAAATAATGCTTAACACTAAGGAGCCTGGGTCAAGAACTCTTAGACCTACCTAGGAAGGTACGTATAGAGTAATTGAACTGTAATGCCCAGGCACGTACAAGCTAGAAGGATTAGATGGAAGGAAGTTGTCTCACCCCTGGAATGCTGAGCACCTAAGGATTTACTATCAATAGATCCATGTAACGACGATAGGCATTTGTAAAACACTTTTATTTTTCAATAAATCAAATGCTCATTCAAGAACGAAACACTTCACCGCTCAAAACCCTAAGAGTCTCTAATTATCTGCTCAATGGGCCTGACTCGAATTCCAGCCAGTAGCTGAGGTTAGGCCCAGGTTCCGAATGAACTAGAGCTATTCGAATTTCAGCCGGTAGCTGAAATTAGGCATAGGTTTCGAATGTACCAGCGCTCTTTGTTATTTGCTTAATGGGCCTGACTCGAATTTCAGCCGGTAGCTGAGGTCAGGCCCATGTTCTGAATGAACTAGAGCTCTTCGAATTTCAGCCGGTAGTTGAAATTAGGCATAGGTTCCGAATGAACCAGTGCCTTTTGTTATTTCCTTAATGAGCCTGACTCGAATTCCAGTCGGTAGCTGAGGTCAGACCCAGGTTCCGAATGAAATAGAGCTCTTCGAATTTCAGCCGGTAGCTGAAATTAGGCATAGGTTCCGAATGAACTAGCACCTTTAGTTATTTGGTCAACGGGCTTGACCCAAATTCCAGCCAGTAGCTGAGGTTAGGCCCAAGTTCCGAATGAACTAGAGCTTCTCGAATTCCAGCCGGTAGCTGAAGTCACGCCCAGGTTCCTTTGCGAGTCAAAGTCAAGCAACATAAAACTCTCCCTTATCCAGAGTTCAGAGGGGACAGCAGTGGGAAGATCAAGTCATCAATATTATACTACGAAAAGATAAGTTAAGTTCTAAATCAAATTGTCTTCAAAACATAAAGCATAACTTGTCTAAAAAAAATAAGGCAATTGAAGGAAAAACAATATGGTTGGATCCTAGGAAGGGGGAACGTTAGGTGTTAAAGCAAAGATGTCGGAGTCAACCTCCTCAATGTGTGCCGGAGTTGGAGAACTGGAAGGACGGAGGTCGTGGCCAGAAACAGGGGCCTCTGGGCCTTCGAGTGTCAGCCCACCAGAAGGAGGAACTACTTGCCCAGGAGACTGGGACCCAGGAAAAGGATCAGAAGAGGCAGGAAGGCCCTGAGACGAAGCAGGCACGAGCCCTAGGGACTTCTCCAGCACAGAGAGGTCCATGCTAGGAAGCAGACATAGGCTTCCTTAATTGCAGCGTCCATCCTTGCGTCAAATTGCCCATCAACCTGCGTCACCAGAGCCTAGTAAGTTGAAGAGATTGCAGCAACCTTATCCTTCTCGAGCTGATGCTAAACCCCAAGATTAAAGAATCCGAAATCCCAAACACACAAGAAATATTGAACAGTAATTGGAAACAAGAACCCGCCCTACCAAACTCTTAGATAACTTGTATCTAAAAACGTGGATTAGAAGGCTAGGGAAAGAGTAGAATAATCGCCACAAAGTATTTCTACTTTGATAAGATAATTCAACTCCTAATGCAACAAGAAGAAGAAATTGATTCCTCACCTTGCAAGAACACTCCTGGGAGTAATAAGAAAATTAATTCCCTCAATTGATTAAAAACTCAAATCTGTCTTACAAAAGAATTGATCCCCCTTTATATAAGAACTAGGGTTAGATCAAGAATCAATCTAAACCATTAAATATTAAGAAAGTAATCCTAAGGCTGAAACTAACCCTAAAAAACAAAAATAGCAAATATTACAAAACTGCCATTATAATGCGAAAATAGCTAAATTACCAAACTGCCATTATAATCCAAAAATAGCTAAATTACGAAAATGCCATTATAAGATGTTTTTTTTTAAATGACGTCGTTTCGTCTCCGCAACTCCCGAGCATCATTACCACCTTTATCCCTTGCTTGGACATCATGCTTAAATGATCATTAGGCCTCGGAAAAGTGTTCAAGTCATTTGGAAACTTGAATAGATCTTTATCCATAATTCTCTTCACAAATCCAAGCATTCTCTCTTTGATCTTCTTAACTCGAGAATGCATCACTGGTTTACTAGGTAAGATGATGTCATCATCTTTTGCTCCAATGCTAGAATATGACTCTATGATGCCCGCATCATTCCCTTCCTCTTCAAAAAGATTCGTCCTCGAATCTGAATCCTTATCGAAAGCAAAAATATCATAAACATTGAAAATAGCGGACTCATTATACTCTCCCTGAAGGGCAATTTTGTATGAGTTGTCATTGACTCTTTAAATCACTTGAAACGGTTTATCACCTCTAGCAATGAACTTTGATTTCCTAAGGTTAGGAAACCTTTTCTTCCTTAAATATACCCAATCCCAATCTCCTGGTTTGAATATCCTCCACATGTCATCACATAAAACTTTTCCAAAAGTACTCAAAAATTCCACATCGCTATCATATTTAATAGTTCGAGCCACGCCATGCAATTTTGATTTCACATCAAAATCCTGCAATAAAGAGACAAAAACACTAGGCAAATTGAGGTTAAGGTTAGGTTCATAAAGCAAAACTTCTCGAAACCTCACTAATAATATTGCTTTCTTGCCTAAGAATGCACTATTGACTTCTTTCTTTTTTGTTTTAAAACTCATTTTGTTTTCACTCATCTCACTTTTTTCTATTGCACTTTCCTCTTTATTTTTCTTACTAGTGCAATCACTGACCATTGGGCCTTTATTTATATTATTTTCACTTTTGGCCTCTTTACACTCAATTTTTTTATTTGTCTCACTTTCCAAATCCCCATGTGAACTTTTGGATAATTTCAATTGTTCAAAATACACCTCCATTGGAGATAAAGGTGCAAGTGTGACTTTCTTTTCATTATGCTCATGTCTCCAAGGTCTTGGTTCCTCCCTCATTGGACGTCTCCTCATGGAATGATTTGAGACTTCATTATCATCGGAAACCGATGGCTCTATATATCTAGTTCGCAATCCATCTTTCTTTGGGTTATTTGTGGCTGTCAAAAAGACGTCACTTACCTTATCATTTAGCACATCCATCTTTTTGTTCAACCTCCGAAATTCTCTTTTGAAGGCTTTGTAAAAGAGCTTCATGTCGGGTGTCATCTCCTTTTCGAGTTCTTCCTCATAATGAACGGGTTCTTTTTCTTTTCTTCTTGACATCTTAATTTCTACAAGACAAGATAAGTAAAAAAGAAAATCCTTACTTCTCTCCCTCACGTGTTTCACTCTTTTTAATGGTTAACTACGCTCGTGTTTCACACAATTTTGGCTTTTACCCTCAATGTGCTCACCACTCAAGCCTTTTACCACTCAAAATCTCCAGAATCAAGTTGCACTTTAGAGTTAAACTCAACAAATCAAAGCAAGAAAAACAATTATCACAATCTCAAAACCTAACCAACGAAAGAAACTAGATCAAAAGAAAAGCAAAAATAAGAATTAGAGCAATGGAAAGAAAATATTACCCTAAGCAAAAAATAAAATAAAATAAAATAAAACAAAATTTGAATTTTTTTTTTTAGGGATGCCTTGTGGACAGACCTGCCCAGGTGTGACCTAAGGTGCAACCCCAGGCGCCTGTAGTGCGATTAGGGATTTTTTTTTTACTTGTTCTCTTCTTTGAATAAAAAAAAACCCTAATCAACAAGATAAAAAAAAGACGCACGGATCAAACACAAATTTTTTTTTTCGTTTGGGAATCAAAGTATTATGAAAGAAGAACACAAAGAAATTGAAAACAAAGATAGATAGGTACTTATCTCAACCAATGCTCTGATATCAATTGATGCGGAACCCCAAGATTAAAGAATCCGAAACCCCAAACATACAAGAAATATTGAACAGTAATTGGAAACAAGAACCCGCCCAACCAAACCCTTAGATAACTTATAGCTAAATTACCAAACTGCCATTATAATCCAAAAATAGCTAAATTACGAAAATGCCATTATAAGATGTTTTTTTTTAAATGACGCCGTTTCGTCTCCGCAACTCCCGAGCATCATTACCACATTTATCCCTTGCTTGGACATCATGCTTATATGATCATTAGGCCTCGGAAAAGTGTTCAAGTCATTTGGAAACTTGAATAGATCTTTATCCATAATTCTCTTCACAAATCCAAGCACTCTCTCTTTGATCTTCTTAACTCGAGAATGCATCACTGGTTTACTAGGTAAGATGATGTCATCATCTTTTGCTCCAATGCTAGAATATGACTCTATGATGCCCGCATCACGAGCTTAACCTCTTCCAGGGATTTTCTGAATTGGGTCTCAAGCTCCTGGTGAGCACAGATCCTGTTCTTCAGCTCCTCATTCTTCCTCTGGAGCTCCATCTTTTTCTTGGACAGCACGAACTTGAGCTCAGCCTTGCGTTGTTTGGACCCCTCCAGTTCCCTTTCCATATCCTTGATGCTGGACAAGGACATGTCGGCTGCCTGGAGCTCAATCCCCACCAGCTCATGGATCTTGAAGAATGACAAGAAAGCCTGCAGGAAACGAGACTAGTTAGAGATGAACATGATATAAGATAAAGGAAAGAGAGGAGATACTTGTTCAAAAAACTCACAGAAGCTAGTTGACGCGATGCCTCCTCAGCCAGGGAGGAAATGTGGGTGTTGCTGCGTCGGTTGTCTTCCTGAAGGGGAACTTCCCGAAGAAGAACAGCCAGCGGGCCAACCAGATAGGAAAGGAGGCGCGCCTTTTCATCCTTGGCCATTCCCGTGGCAGGCTCTTTGCCCTTCGACGCACGAAGGACTGCTTTCCCTTTCAAGGAAAGCTCTTTTCCAGATCAAGATTGTGATTTGGAGGCAAGTTCCTTTCCCATCAGGGAAGTTGGCTTCGAGGCAGATGTAGAGCCACGAGGGGTAGAATTGTGCATCAGCTTCGCTAACTTCAGAACCTCATCGAGGTCAGTCAGCTCCCTGGGCAGGGGCCCAGCAGATCCCTCTGAGAACTGCTCCTCCTTGCCTGACCACTCATGGCTGCAAAAACCAGTAAACATTAGTTAGAAACATCACGAGATGAAAAGAATGTAAACATGAAGATCATCTCTAATTCATACCCAAGGATAACCTCTCCTCAGACAAAATGGATTTGTAGTCCCTTTCGGTGAGACTCAAACCCAGGATGGCATCCACCATGGCACAGCTGGCTTGACCAAGAAGATGGGGGATGAGCTCCATTCGTGACTTCGACCCCCAAAGCACCGAGGCACAGACACCTCATACCTGGTTCCTTAGGATCCAGCCTATCAGCAGCCACCAACAAAGAACCAGTCCTTCTGCTATCCAGTGATTTTAGGCATAAATTGGATGAATTTCCTCCGACGAGGATAGACATAGTACAGAGCCGCCTGTCTGGGAACCAGTCTAATCTCGAAGAGGGCCTGGATCTTTGAAGGGGTAGGGTCTGGTTGAAAATGTTCCCTCCACAACACGAAGGAGCAGAACATGGATCTCAAGACATTGGGTCCTAATTGGAAGAGGGCTAGGTTAATTTTGGTTAGGAGCCTTCGAACGAAGAGAGCTAGTGGCAGTCTAAGCCCACAGTCAAAGAATCAACTACTTAAGGCTATCTCCACAGGAGGAGGATAACTGGCAGAGTCCCCTGCGTTGGGAAGCCTGGTAGTCACGCCTTCAGGCAGAGGGAACCTTTCCAGCAAATTAGCGAGGCCTGATTCAGTCAGGTCAGACCTTGCAAAGTCGCAATCTCTATGTATGCCACTGGTCTCAGCTTGTCCCCGTGCAGTCCCAGAGGCTCTAGTGGCCCTGGTGGCCCTAACAGCAGGACCTGGAGACCCTGTGAGACCGGACATATCAACAGCCACTGAGGGCTCGGCCACTTCTGGCTCAGTCTTCGCTGAGTCAGAAATTTTCACAAACCAAGGGTCAGAGCTTGTGGGAGAGAATATGCCAGCAAGTCGCCTAGATTTTGTTCTGGCAATGGGCAGAGGCTTAAGCTTTTGGATGGGCCTAGGCTGGGGCTGTGGGAAGATTGAAAACTAATAGGAGCATTGGGCAATTGTAGTAGCGGTTCACTGTTGCTACTAGTAGAAGTGTCCAAATTCTGAAAATAACAAGGAAGACTGTCAGGCAGGGAGGAAAGTCCTATGCTATAAACAATGCAGACACCTAATCATCAGGCTATACAAGATTAAGACAAAGGGACATGATCCATTAAGGCTTACATGGAAAGAATGAGAGAGGACTAGACGGCTACAAGTTCCAGGGAAGGAAGGAACAACCTAGGGAGGAGCCAGTGGCAACAAACACAGTCGAAAGCAGGTTGTAAAAAAAAAAAAAAAAGGAAACAAACATATATGTATCATGCGCAGCACTTAGTCAGCCATTAAGGGAGGAAAGAGGCATACCTTTGAATTTG
Source organism: Ochetophila trinervis (assembly GCA_003254975.1). NCBI lineage: Eukaryota > Viridiplantae > Streptophyta > Magnoliopsida > Rosales > Rhamnaceae > Ochetophila > Ochetophila trinervis. The sequence goes on along the minus strand of QANX01002181.1, from coordinate 90,203 downwards.
GAAGAAAGAGTTTCTGCGTGTCAGAAGTCTTTGGCACGACAAAGCTAAGCCATGAAAACAAAAGAGAAAGTTTAGAACGAGTTTAAAAAAAATGAAGAAGGAAGAGAGGCAAGCACAAACCCTTACCTGAGAAGCACCAGACCAAAGGGTGAAGCAGAGGAAGATAAAGATCAGCGGAAGATAATAAGAAGAATCCCAGAAAAATGGTGAGAATCAATGAACGTGAACTCAAAAACTCGGTCTGAAGAGGCCAAAACGAAAGGAAATTGAGATTGTGGGGTTAGGTTAGGAGGTGAGGAGAAAGTGCCTACCCATATTCCAGTGTAAAGAGAGGTGAGGCGGCGAGGGTCATGTCCACTTTCTCTTTCCCACGCTGACTGTTATGGAAAGCGCAAAAAGCACCTGACATCATACCAACGTGCCCCAACCATCGGATCAGAATAGATGAACTGGATAGATCGGGCAGTTAATGGTAGCATACCTTTTTCATAAAAAAGAAAATAGTGGGCCTTCGAAACTCGTGCCAAGTCCGCGCCCAGATAGGGCAAAGGCATGAACTGAAAATTCAAATAGGTTGAGAAGGCCCAGGCAGGTTTTCTGCCCCACAAAGGTGAAGACCACCCCGATTGAAAATCGGGCTGGTCTTGGGGGCTAATGTTATGGGGATTTTTGGGATATGGGTTAGAAAACCTCTCAGGCCCCTCCAACGTCCACAAAGGTCACTGTGAATGAGGCCCACCAGTCACGAGCAAGTGAAGCTCGGCCAGAGAGGCAGAGCCGAGAACAAGCCCAGGAGCGGCATGGTCTTGGATGATGGAGTAAGTAAGCCCCAGTGACCTTCAGTTCTTGGCTTAAATACTAACCTTATTCTCCGAGTCCAGGTGTCACAATCCCAGCTTATGAGGGTTCATAACCCTAGCATCTGAGCCGTTGAGATAAGGTACTTAAGGTAAGGTTAGGTGAGTGGGAAAGGGACGATTTTCTGGAGATTTGAACCCTAAACACTCCCTAACGACCCTAGACCAGTGGCCATCATCACCTTGGACAGGTTTCAGGAGGGCCCCTCGGCGCAGAACTCTAAGTAGGCTGCGCAGCGGGATACCTGAGGGAAACCTGAAGGAGGTTTCTGAAATAGTCTCATAACTAACTTAGGCATCGGAGTGGGAATGCCGGTGACACCACCGGCCCCCAGTCTGACGTTATTGTCTCATCTTGCAGGGGTCAGGGACGAAATCTAAAATCCAGTCAGGGAAACATCCCGTGGCATCATAGTGACGAAAATCAAACAACAACAATTAATTTTTTCATTAATTTAAAAAAAAAAATCTTTACAATAATATTGATATATGTTTTAAAATATAATATGTTTAATATATGTATATATATTGCTACCAAAAAAATTAAAATTAGTGAGAGGAACATGTCTTATCTATACAACATAATATCCCCTATTAAGCTATTAAGCAGTCTTATTAACACCAGTAGTCTTTAGAACTCAAACCAGGACTTTAGCACTAAAAATTTTAAACTTTCAGCAAAATTCCATTTGTTTGTAAGATTTTCTCGAAATTTACACCACCCAACTTGCAAACAAAAACACTGCTATAATATTTTCAAATCGCCTCAACTATCCCTCACTTTACTAAATTCAACAATCAAATAAACTTGCTTACTAACGAAAACCGTAAACTCCATAATTCAAATTTCCAAACTAAACTGATGAGTCCAAGTAAACATAAATCTCAAATCAACACTCAACAATACAAGATTACAACTTCAAAAGAAAATAATATATTAACAATATCTTATACGACCTAAAACAGAAAGTAAACCATAGAACTTTTGAAATTGTAAAATACATCTACTATGCATATCAATCAACGAAACACACAAACATTAATACTCTCAATATAAATTTAACAAAAAGGCTTGGAAAACTAATATTTTTGATAGCTGTATTCCTTTTAAAAACTTGAGCTAAACTATTTGTAGTTTTTGAAAGCTTTTCTCACAAAAGCTCACCATCCACTTTTTGAAAAATTCCTCCATTTGAAAACACTTTTTCAAAACCCGGTCTAATATTGTTTGAGCCATGGAAAATTGTTGGCTTTTATTGATGAAGTGTTAAGCCTAATTTTTGGAAAAATGATTTTCATTAGGCCGGATAGAGGTTGGTTGAGTGGTTTTTGTTAACTTGGAGACATTGGTTCAAGGTATATTGGGGTGGCAAATTTTGTTGATCCAGATTGGAACGGTGAGAATTATTGGAAGAATTTAAGTTGGAATAAAAGTCTAGTTATATTGGCTTTATTATTATTGGTGCATTATTGTTCATATAAGAACTATATTCCAAGTGAGATTGCAGATACCAAGAGTTTTATTCTTACTAGGATTCAACATCATCATAGACTATGTTGTTGTCTGATTTTCGTCACTACGATGTTTCCTCGACTGGATCTCAGATTTCATCCCTGACCCTTGCAAGATGAGGCAATGGCGTCAGATTGGGGGCCGTAGTGTCACCTGTGTTCCCACTCCGATGCCTAAATCAGTTACGAGACTATTCCAGAAACCTCCTTCAGGTTTCCCTCAGGTATCCTACTGGGCAGCCTACCTCAAGTTCTGCACCGAGGGGCCCTCCTGAAACCTGTCAATGGTGATGATAGCGATTGGTCTAGGATTGTTAGGGAGTGTTTAGGGTTCAAATCTCCAGAAAATCGCCCATTCCCACTCACCTAACCTTACCTTAAGTACCTCATCTCAACGACTCAGATGCTAGGGTTATGAATCCTCATAAGCTGGGATTGTGACACCTGGATTTGGAGAATAAAGCAAGTATTTAAGCCAAGAACTAAAGGTCAACGGGGCTTACTTACTCCATCGTCCAAGACCATGCCGCGCCTGGGCTTGTTCTCGGCCCTGCCTGTCGGGCTAGACTTCACTTGCTCATGACTGGTGGGCCTCATTCACGGTGACCTTTGCGGGCGTTAGAGGGGTCTGGGAGGTTCTCTAACCTATATCCCAAAAATCCTCATAACATTAGCCTTTAAGACCAGCCCAATTTTCGATCGGGGTGGTCTTTACTCTTGTAGAGCAGAAAACCTGCCTGGGCCTTCTCAATCTATTTGAAATTTCAGTTCCTCCCTTTGCCCTACCTGGGCGCGGACTTGGCATGAGTTTCAAAGGCCCACTCTTTTCTTGTTTACAAAAAAGGTCTTGATGTGGGCATCGAGCGCTCTTCTAGCATGGATGTTCGTGATAAGGACATTACGTTGCTAAGTGGACCAGTGACGCGTTCTCGAGCTAAGAAGATCAAAGAGGGAATGCTTGGACTTGTGAAAAGAATTATGGATGAAGATTGATTCAAGTTTCCAAATGATTTGAACACCTTTCCGAGGCCTAATGATGATTTAAGCATATTGTCCAAGCAAGGGATGAAAGTCGTAATGATGCTCGAGAGTTACGGAGACGAAACGACGTCATTTTAAAAATAAACAACTTAGAATGGCAGTTTCATAATTTTAGCTATTTTCGGATGATAATGGCAGTTTCGTAATTTAGCTATTTTCGGATGATAATGGCAGTTTCGTTATTTAGCTATTTTTGGGTTATAATGGCAGTTTTATAAGTTTTGCTATTTTCATTTTTAAGGTTAGTTTTCAACCTTAGGATTACTTTCTTAATATTTAATGGTTTAGATTGATTCTTGATCTAACCCTAATCCTTATATAAAGGGGGATCAATTCGTTTGTAAGACAGATTTGAGTTTTTAATCAATTGAGATAATTAATTTTCTTATTGCTCCCAGGAGTGTTCTTGCAAGGTGAGGAATCAATTTCTTCTTCTTGTTGCATTAGGAGTTGAATTCTTTTATCAAAGTAGAAATACTTTGTGACGATTATTCTTCTCTTTCCCTAGCCTTCTAATCCTCATTTTTAGATACAAGTTATCTAAGGGTTTGGTAGGGCGGGTTCTTGTTTCCAATTACTGTTCAATATTTCTTGTGTGTTTGGGGTTTCAGATTCTTTAATCTTGGGGTTCCGCATCAGGTCTTCTACCATTAACTGCCCGATCTATCCAGTCCGTTCATTTTGATCTGACGGTTGGGGCACGTTGGTACGGTGTCAGGCACTTTTTGTGCTTCCCATAACCGTTAGCGTGGGAGAGAGAAAGTGGACGTGACCCTTGCCACCTCACCTCTCTCTAACTGAAACGTGGGTAGGCACTCTTTCCTCACTTCCTAATCTAACCGCACAATTTCAATTTCCTTTCGTTTTGGCCTCCTCAGATCGAGTTTTTGAGTTCACGTTCATTGATTCTCACCATTTTTCTGGGATTCTTTTGACCATTTTCCACTAATCTTCGTCTTCCTCTGCTTCATCTTTCGGTCTGGTGCTTCTCAGGTAAGGGTTTGCCCTTGCTTCTTTCTTTTTTTTTGAACCCGTTCTAAACTTTCTCTTTTCTTTTCATGGCTTAGCTTTGTCAGAGACTTGTCGTGCGGAAGACTTCTGACACACAGAGATTCTTTCTTCTAAATTCAATGGTATGCCTCTTTCCTCCCTTGATGGCTGACTATGTGCTGTGCATGATGTATATTTGTTTGTTTTTTACTTTTTTTATACAACCTGTTTTCGACGGTACATGTTTCCACTGGCTCCTCCCTAGGTTGTTCCTTCCTTCCCTGGAACTTGTAGCCGTCTAGTGCTCTCTAATTCTTTCCCTGTAAGCCTCAAGGGATTAGGTCCCTCTGTCCCAATCTTGTATAGCCTGATGATTAGGTGTCTGCATTGTTTATAGCATAGGACTTTCCTCCCTGCGTGTCTGCATTGTTCATAGTATAGAAGATTTTCTGCCTGCCTGACAGTCCTCATTATTTTCAGATGTCGGACACTTCTACTAGTAGCAGTAGTGCATCGTTGCTACAATTGCCCGCTGTTCCTATCAGCTTTCAATCCTCCCACAGCCCCCAGCCTAGGCCCATCCAAGAGCTTAATCCTCTGCCTCTTGTCGGAAGAAAATCTAGGCTACTTTTAGGCATATTCTCTCCCACAAGCTTTGACCCTGGGTTTGTGGAGGTCTTTGACTCAGAGGAGATTGAGCCAGAAGTGGCTGAGCCCTTATTGGTTGTTGATATGACGGGTCCCTCAAGGTCTCCGGTTCCTACTGTTAGGATCACAGGGCCACTAGAGCCTCTGAGACTGCATGGGGATAGGCTGGGCCTAGGGGCACACATAGGGATTACAACTTTGCCAGGTCTGACTTGACAGAATCAGGCCTGGCCAATGTGCTGGAAAGGATCTCTCTGCCTGAAGGCGTGACTGCCAGGCTTCCTAACGCAGGGAAATCTGCCAGCTCCCCCCACCTGGAGAGGTAGCCTTAAGTATTTAATTCTTTGATTATGGGCTCAGACTTCCTCTAGCCCCCTTTGTTCGGAGGCTCCTCACTGAAATTAACCTAGCCCATTTCCAAATAGGACCCAATATCTGGAGGTCCATATTCTGTGCTTTCGTGCTGTCAAGGGAACATTTTCAATCAAACCCTACCCCTTCAGAGATCCAGGCTCTCTTCAAGATTAAATTGGTTCCTAGGCAGGCGGCTCTGTACTATGTCTATCATCGTAAGAGGAAATTCATCCAATTCCTGCCTGAAATCACTGGATGGCAGAAGGACTGGTTCTTTGTTGGTGGTTGCTGGGAGGTTGGATCCCAGGGAACTAGGTATGAGATGTCTATGCCTCGATGATTTGGGGGTCGAAGTCACAGATGGAGCTTATCCCCCTCTCTTCTTGGTCAAACCAGCTGTGCCATGGTGGACGCCATCCTGGGTTTGAGTCTCACCGAGAAGGACTACAAATCCATTTTGTCTGAGGATATGTTATCCTTGGGTATGAATTAGAGGTGATCTTCCTGTTTTACATTCTCTTGGTATGAATTAGAGGTGATCTTCCTGTTTTACATTCTCTTCATCTCGCAATGTTTCTAACTAACGTTTCCTAGTTTTTGCAGCCATGAGTGGTCAGGCAGGGAGAAACAGCTTTTGGAGGGACCTGCCTGGGCACCTGTCTAGGGAGCTGACTGACCTCAGTGAGAATCTGAAGTCAGCTAAGCTGACACACAGTTCCATCCCTCGCGGCTCTGCATCTGCCTCTAGACCAGCTTCCCTGAAGGGGAAGGAACCTATCTCCAGATCACAATCTTGATCTGGGGAAGAGCTTTCCTCTAAGGGGAAAGCAGTCCTTCGTGCATTGAAGGGTAAGGAGCCTACCACAGGGATGGCTGAGGATGAAATGGCACGCCTCCCCTCCCATCTGGTTGGCTCGCTGACTGTTCTTCTTCCAATTTCTTCCCTGGCTGAGGAGGCATCGCGCCAGTTGGCTTCTGTGAGTTCTTGCCCAAGTATTTCCTCTTTTTCCTTTATCTTATATCATGTTGATATCTGATTAGTGTCGTTTCCTGCAGGCTTTCTTGTCAGTCTTCCAGATCCATGAGCTGGTGGAGATTGAGCTCCAGGCAGCCGACATGTCCTTGTCCTGCCTCAAGGATGTGGAGAGGGAATTGGAGGGATCCAAACAACGCAAGGCTGAGCTCGAGTTCATGCTGTCCAGGAAGAAGATGGAGCTTCAAAGGAAGAATAAGGAGCCGAAGAGCAGGATTCGTGCTCATTAGGAGCTTGAGACCCAATTTAGAAAATCCCTGGAAGAGGTTAAGCTCGAGCAGGATAAGGTTGCGGCAATGTCCTCAGCTTACCAGACCCTGGTGATGCAGGCTGATGAGCAATTTGACGCAGGGATGGACGCTACAATTAAGGAAGTCCGTGTCTGCTTCCCTGGCATGGACCTCTCTGTGCTGGAGAAGTCCCTAGGGCTCGTACCTGCTTCGTCTCAGGGCCTTCCTGCCTCTTTTGATCCCTTCCTGGGTCCCAGTCTCCCGGCCAAGCGGTTCCTCCTTCTAGAAGGCTGGCACTCGAGGGCCCAGAGGTCCCTGTTTCTGGCCACGACCTCCGCCCTTCCAGTTCTCCAACTCCGGCACCCACTGAGGAGGTTGACTCCGGCATCTTTGCTTCAGCACCTGATGCTCCCCCTTCCTAAGCTCCAACCATATTTCTTTTCCTTCAATTGCCTTTTTTTTTAGACAAAACAATTTATGCTTTATGTTTTGAAGACAATTTAATTTGAAGATAATTTAATTTAGAACTTAACTTATTCTTTCGTAGTATCATGTTGATGACTTGATCTTCCCACTACTGTCTGCCCTGAACTTTGGCCTGTTCTTTTAGGACAGGGAAGATTTTCTATGACTTGACTTTGACTCGCCAAGGAAACTAGTCCTGACTTCAGCTACCGGCTGAAGTTCGAGTCAGGCCCTTTGAGCGGAATATAAAAAGCTCAGGTTCATTTGGAACCTGGGTCTGACTCTAGCTATCGGATGGAAATCGAGAAACTCTGGTTCATTCGGAACCCTGGACCGGACCTCAGCTACCAGCTAGAATTCGAGTTAGGCCCGTTGAGCAGATAACAAAAGGCTCTGGTTCATTCAGAACCTATGCCTAACTTCAGCTACCGGCTGAAATTTGAGGGGCTCTGGTTCATTCAGAACCTGGGCTTGACCTCAGCTATCGGCTGAAATTCGAGTTAGGCCCGTTGAGCAGATAATTAGAGACTCTTAAGGTTTTGAGCGGCGAGGCATTTTGTTCCTGAATGAGCATTTGCTTTATTGAAAAATAAAAGTGTTTTGCAAATTCCTATCGTCGTTACATTGATCTATTGATAGTAAATTTTTAAATGCTCTGCATTCCACGGGTGAGACAACTTCTTTCTATCTAATCCTTCCAGCTTGTACGTGCCTGAGCATAACACTTCAATTACTCTATACGGACCTTTCCAGTTAGGTCAGAGAATTTCTGACCCATGCTCCTTAGTGTTGAGCATTGTTTTCTTTAGGACCAAGTCTCCCTTTCCGCTTTTATCTGCGCCGTATCCCTCCTTTCTTCAATCAAATCAAGGCTTAAACGTATCTGCTCATCGTTTTTGTTGAGGTTGAAGTGCTTGAATCTAGGGCTTGGCTTTCCAATTTCCACCGGTATCACTGCTTCAGCCCCGAATGCTAGAGAGAAAATGGGTCTCACCAGTTCCTGTCCTGGGTGTGGTTCGATATGCATATAGAACTTTTGGGAGTTCATCAACCCAGGTCCCTTTGTGTACATCCCACTTAGCTTTTAGGTTGTTTTTGATTACTTTGTTGACAGCCTCAACTTGTCTATTCGCTTGTGGATGGAATGAGGCTGAAAAAGCTGACATAATTCCTAGATTCGAGCACATATCCTTGTAATTTCGATTATCAAACTGCCTACCATTGTCTGTTACAATGGTATGTGGTATGCCGAGCCTACACACAATAGATCTCCATATGAAATTTGAGGTCTTAGCTTCAGTTATTGTAGATAATGGCTTAGCTTCCACCCACTTGGTGAAGTAATCGATTGCGACTATAGTATACTTTGCCTGACCCCTGCCTGTTGGTAGGGGATCAATAAGGTCGACTCCCCACTGGGCAAAGGGCCAGGGCTTGGTGATCAAGGTGAGCTATTCAGGGGACTTCCTTGGCAGGCTGGCAAACATTTGGCAGGAATTATATTTCCGTGCATGAACTTGTGCATCCTTTTTTATCGTGGGCTAATAATATCCCTGACGGGTTATTTTGTGAGCAAGCGATTGGCCCCCGAAAAGATTGCCACAAATTCCCTCATGTACCTCTCTCAAGACATAATCAGCTTCGGTTGCACCCAGGCATTTCAGGTAAAAGAGGGAAAAACCTCTCTTATACAACACACCATCTATCAAGGTATAATATGAGGCTTTATACCTTAAATGTCGAGCCTCTAGCTTATCTTCAGGCAGGATTCCTTCTGTCAGGTACTCGATTATTGGATTCATCCACCCGGGTATGTCATCCACCTGGTTAACTGCATGTTCCTCATTCTTGTAACTCGGTTCCTTGAGTATTTCAAAAGGCACACTTTGTGTGAGCTCTGAGTTTGATGCTGAGGCAAGCTTAGCAAGGAAATCTGCATCTGCATTCTCTTCTCTTTGTATATGAGTGATTTGACATTCCTCAAATTTTCAAGCAGGTCTTTTACCTTGGCCAAGTACGATATCATGTTGCATTCCCTTGCTTGGTACTCCGAATTTACCTACCTGACGACCAGCTGTGAATCACTGTAGACTCATAACCTTCTAGCTCCCACTGGTCCTGCCATTCTCAAGCATGCAATCAAAGCTTTATATTCAGATTCATTGTTTGTTGCCTTAAACTCGATACGGATGGAGTATTCGAGTTTAACAAAATCAGGTTCTGGCGTTGTGAGTATGAATCCAGCTCCGCTACCGTGCTCACTCGATGAGCCATCCACATGCAATGTCCAGAATGTGGTTAGATCCTCGTGTTCCATTTCCTCCTCAGAATCAAGGGATTGGTCCTCTAACCCTTCCAACGCAGTGAATTTAGCGATGAAGTCGGCGACTGCCTGAGCCTTTACTACTGTCCTTGAGGTGTAAGAAATCCCAAATTGTCCCAGCTCTATGGACCATTTGATTAACCTTCCTGATGTCTCTGGCTTCTGAAGTACCTGCCTCAACGGGTAACTAGTTGGGGCAATGATGGCGTGGGCCTGGAAATAAAGCCTGAGCTTCCTGGATGAGACCACCAAAGCTAGGGCAAGCTTCTTTATTGTCGGATACCTTGTCTCGACTAGCGTCATAGCTTTGCTAACATAATAAACCGGATTCTAAATCGAGGTTTCCTCGAGGATGAGGGTGGAGCTGACGGCTATTTTTGAAATGGCCAGCTACAAGAAGAGTGTCTTCCCGAAAAGCGGCTTGGACAGTAATGGTGCTGATCCCAGGTACTGCCTGAGCTGAGTAAATGCCTCCTCGCATTCTTTTGTCCAAGCAAAACTCTTGGGTCCCTTGAGTATCTTAAAAAACGGCAGGCACTTGTCAGTCGCTTTGGACACAAATCGATTCAAGGCCGCTATTCTTCCAGTCAGTCTCTGGACATCTTTGATTTTGGCTGGGGAATTCATTTCCAAAATGGCTATGATCTTGTCGGGGTTAGCTTCAATTCCCCTTTGGTTTACCATGAACCCCAATAACTTCCCAGAAGACACTCCAAAGACACATTTTGCTGGGTTTAACATCATCTTATGCTTCCTGAGGATGGAGAACATCTGGTCCAGGTCAGTCAGGTGCTCCAAAGCTTTAACACTATTAATCAACATGTCGTCCACATAAACTTCCATAGTTTTCCCTATCTGCTGAGCAAATATTTTGTTAACTAGCCTCTGGTAGGTAGCCCCCGTATTTTTAAGCCCAAACAGTATCACTTTGTAACAATAAAGCCCCTTGTCTGTTATGAAAAAGGTTTTTTTCCTGGTCTTACAGATGCATCTTAATCTTATTGTACCCTGAAAATGCATCACAGAAGCTATATAATTCATTACCTGCCGTGGAGTCCACCAGCTGATCGATTTGAGGCAGGGGGAAGCTGTCTTTCGGACATGCCTTGTTGAGGTCCGTGAAATCCACGCAGACCCTCCATTTGCCGTTGCTCTTCTTGACAAGAACCACATTAGCTAACCATTCCGGATAGAGCACCTCATTTATAAGTCCAGCGTCTAGTAATTTCTCCACTTTTGCCCTGATTGCTTCATAACACTCGGGGTTGAAGCTCCTTTGTTTCTGCCTGACTGGGCAGAAGTCAGGGTCGACATTCAATCTGTGAACTATGATCTCGGGATCAATACCTGGAATGTCATCATAGGACCACGCAAAAACATTTGAATTCTCTCTTAAGAATTTGACCAATGCTTCTTTAAGCTCACCTAGGAGCAGGCTCCCAATCTTGGTTGTTCTGGCGGGGTCAGCCATGTCCAGTTGCACTTCGATCAAGTCTTCTACTGCTTCTCCTCTATTGTTTTCTTCCACTTGTCCTCTCTGCTTCCTGACTGAAAGTGAGGCTGGTTTTCCTCCAACGCGACTTCCATTTCCCCAACTGGCTCAAAGCATTGTTGCTTGGAGGGAGATTTTTCCACTTTGGGGCTCATTGAGGGAGGAATTGCTCCCTGATTGATTCAAGCCTTCCAACTCGGGGGAGGGGTGTTCCTGTCCGTAGGTTGTCAGGCAAGCCATGTGGTTGAGTCTTTCATGTTGCAAGCTAGGGTTTTCCTGCCTGGGGCCTGAGAAGATGGCCAATGATTCTGCGTGAACATCTCGGTTACGCAGGGAGGTCGCGTAACACTTCCTCGATTCATGTTGATCCCCTCGAACGCATCCAGTTCCCCCTTCAGGTGTAAGAAACTTCATCAACAAGTGGTAGGTTGAGGTTGCCACTTGTAATGAGTTCAAGGTGGGTCTTCCAATGATGGCATTGTACCCCGAAGGGGTTTTCATTACCAAAAAGTTGGTCATCACTGTAGATCGGTCAGGGGCACTTTCCACTGTGACGGGGAGTTCAACAGACCTTTCTGGAAATACCGACTCACCCGTGAAGCCCGAGAGGAGAGTCCTGTTTGGCTTAAGTGCCTCTCTTTTTAGTCGCATTGCGTCATAGGCTGGAGCATACAATATATCCACCGAACTTTCTTTGTCTATCAACATGCGAAACATTATGTGATTGGCCACCTACGCTGTTATCACTATTGCATCATCATGGGGGTGGTGAATATTCAGGGCTTCTCTATCATCAAAAGTTAACAGAAAAGGATCCCCTCGTGGTGTTTTGGGTTGCCTGGTCATCAGGTTCACTTCAAACTGCTCCTTTGTGGCTCGAGCATCCCTCGCATGTGCTTTCCTTGCCCTGTTGAAGCTCCCCTCCATGCCTGGTTCTCCTTCAATGGTCTGCACACTTCCATTAACCTCCCCTGGTCGGAGCGGTATCACTAATGTATCATCTTCCCTGATTTGTTCCTGTCTGGATGGTCCTGCCTGACTAGTGGCCCCTGCCACAAATTGTTGCAAGGTGTCCCCTCCGGATAAGGGCTTCTATCTCTTCCTTCAGTTCCTGACATTCATCAGTGTCATGACCGTAGTCTCTGTGGTACCTGCAATACCTCTTCCTATTTCGATAACGAAGTGGTGTCTTGATCGGAAGGGGTTTTTTCAGCATGTTGCTTCCCTCAATTTTCATCAGTACCTCCTCACGCGTCGTGTTGAGCAATGTGAACCTGCCAGGTATATCTTTAAGGAATCGAGGTCCCTGATTTCTTTCATCATTGCTTCTATTATTGTTTACATCTCTGTTCTTCTAATTCCTTCGTGAGTCGTTTCGACCTTCATGCTCTTGCCTGGACCTCCTTCGTGACTCATTGATCTCATCCACCAAAATGTACTTGTGTGCTTCCACCAGCATCTCAGTGAAAGTCCAATGAGGGTTCCTTTCTATTTAATGAATAAGATCTTCATCTCTCAGGCCATCCTGCATGGCATGTCGGGCCCTGTCATCATTTCCTCCTTCAACTTGCATCATGGCTTCTGTAAATCTCTAAATGAATGACTTCAAAGACTCTCCATCGCTTTGAACGATCGAAGAGAGGTGAGTAGGGGGCTTCTTTACTGGTCGAGCCCCTAGGAACTGAGCAGCGAAGGCATCCTCCAGCTGCCTGAAAGAGCCAATAGTCCCTGGCTTCAAATTAGTAAACCACATTCTAGACTTCTAGCCATTCCCCCAAGGGTTAATGGGAAAGCCCTGCACATGATTACGTCCTCGGCTCCCTCATATTCCATCCAAACCCTGTAAGCCCCCAGGTGTTCTCCAGGGTCGGTTAAGCCCTGATAATGTTCCACCTGAGGAATTTTGAAATTAGGTGGGAGAGTTGCCTGCCTTATCCCCAAGGTGAAAGGTGAAATGGACTGGGACCCTGCTGTGCAATGAGCCTGGGACCCTTCCTGGACATGGAGGTCTTTTAGATCAGCATGCCTCGGTGCCTCAACTTTTGCTGCGTCCTTTCTGATTTCCTCTTCGAGCAGCTCCTATTTCTCTGCCCTAAGGCTAGCTCTTTCCTCATCCGAGTTCCACCAAATATGTTGTTCAGGTCCCATTTCTCTTCGGACTCGGGCCCTCTCATTCTCAGCTCGGGTTCTTCTCCTAGCATCCAAGGATGCTCTCAGATTGCTCAAATCCAGACCTTCATGAGCTGAGGAGAAAGCATCGCTGAGTGCTTTGTGGCTAGAACTTCCCTACCTGTCCGACAGGTGATATGGAGAGGCTCTGACGTCCCTCCAAACCTCTCCATCAAGCTGCCTTGAACGCTCATGCCTCTTGTCGTTCCTTCCATGACCTCTGACATCATTTTTTGTTGCTTCTCTTTCTCTTTGTTCCTGCGGTAGTGCATAGGGACGTGGGGAATCCACAGGCACTTGGCTCCTGCGTGTCAGAGAAAGTTGAGATTGATGGTTGTTTTGATTCTGCACCATTTGCCCTATTAGTTGCTCCAAGTGATTCTCCACTTCAGACAAGCAGGTTCTCTTGGATCGTGGGGCTACCCTCCTGTCGCTACATCTCCGTAGGGGTAGCTGTGATAACAAAGCCGTTGGCTCCCTGGGAATAGTGGCTTCCCGATGAGGGATAATGCTGGTCCTTCTGGGTTGCTTGTCATTGACTTGTCTATTAGATGGCTCGGTGCCACTATTCTTCAGTCCCACTTCCGGCTGATCCTCCATATCACACTCCTTAACCTAGCCACAATAATGGTTTTACCGCTAAACTTCTTCTCTTGGGTCATGATTCTTCCAGATGATCCATTTACCGATGATTATGGCCTCATGTGACTTCTAGATCTTGACACAACTTTGATATTTTTCTTTCGTTCCCACAGACGGTGCCACTGTTATTGTTTGATTCCATCAATACGATGTTACGCAATGTTTCCTTGACTGAATCTCGGATTTCATCCCTGACCCCTGCAAGATGAGACAATGGCGTTAGACTGGGGGTCGGTGGTGTCACTGGCGTTACCACTCCGATGCCTAAGTCAGATACGAGACTATTCCAGAAACCTCTTTCAGGTTTCCCTTAGGTATCCCACTGCGCAGCCTACCTCGAGTTCTGTGCCGAGGGGCCCTCCTGAAAACTCTTAAAGGTGATGATGGCGACTGGTCTAGGGTTGTTAGGGAGTGTTTAGGGTTCAAATCTTCAAAAAACTGTTCCCGTCCCACTCACCTAACCTTACCTTAAGTACCTTATCTCAACGGCTCGGATGCTAGGGTTATGAACCCTCATAAGCTGGGATTGTGAAACCTGGACTCGGAGAATAAGGCAAGTATTTAAGCCAAGAACCGAAGGTCAACGGGGCTTACTTACTCCATCGTCTGAGACCATGCCACGCCTGGGCCTGTTCTTGGCCCTGCCTGTCGGGCCAGACTTCACTTGCTCGTGACTGGTGGGCCTCATTCACGGTAACCTTTGTGGGCATTAGAGGGGCCTGGGAGGTTCTTTGACCCATATCCCAAAAATCCCCATAACATACTATATAAAGAGATCAGAATTTAGGACCTCTACACATACATTCAACTAAATAAGCAAGCAAAAACAGATTCTCTTAATAGAAATCAACATTCAAGTTTTCAGAATTTTTAGACTTTTATTTTGGTCAATATTTTCATCATTATTTCATTCGATTTTATTTGTAAAGTCATTTCGATTGTTACGGCAATAGAAGAACTCATTGGAAATTATGTACAATCGTTTGTTAGATTTTAGATTTGCGCATTACTTTTACTTTTCCTTTAAATTCTAATAATTCATTCTCATAGATGCTTAGAGACTGATTGTTGATCTAAAATCATAAACATATCTTTTTGGGACACCTGATGAAACTACAAAGTTCAAGTTTGAAACTATGGTTGAAACAAGAGCTTATAATCACCATGAATAAAAAAGTGCTGACCAAATTCATGTGACTATACTTGGAGAAAAAGATCTTCATGATGATCAAGAGTATTAAGTTCAACATGAGGACAGAGAAATGTCTCACATATATGATATGTCAATAAATGAGTTGTCCCAACATATGAAGGAATGCCAAGAGAGATTGCTCTGCCAAATGACTAAGTTTTTCAATAATCTGATTGAAATTTAGGACGAAAAAAATTAGGCTCCTCGGGCCCAACTGGAAGAAGTTGCATCAATTCATCCTGTGGTCAATGAGCCTAAAAACATTCCTTATACTCCTCCACATGTTAGACGTCAAGGCCATCAAGCTGAACAATATGGCCAAAATTGGAAGAATGAATACCAGGTCGAAATTAATCTTGGTCAACAGAAGAATCAACAAAAATGATATAATGGCTAGGGTCAAAGACAATGCCAAAGTTTGGATCGAGACACTGTAAAAAATTTGGTCCAAGAGATCGTCAGTCCAACTTTCAAATGAATAGGTCGACCATCTTATGAGAAGCCATATCTAGACTATGTAGAATGGACAAAATTTTCTAGAGGGTATAGATGCTCGTATGTGAGTTTGTGAAGATTGTTTAGAGTGGTTTAAACTTCAAGTTGAAAAAGAAATTTGAAAGCATGAAATTTAGAGATCTTTTCGAGTTAGTATCTCGGGCAACGAGGTATGAAGAAATTTTGAAAGAAGAATGTCAAAGGAAGAATTATTCTAGGGGTTCTTACTACAGGGATCCCAAAAATGAAGTCCACATGGTTGATATGGAATATCATGTAGGTGAAGAAGAAGTGGCCAAAAAGAATGTGGTCAAAGTTGTGGCTACTACGCATATACTTGTAAAGCTTTTGTCAAGCTGATGAGAACTCAATGTGTTTTTAAATTAACGTTTGATTCAAGAAGAATAGGTTTGTGACTGAGAAAAGCTATTCTTTTGATATTTCTAAGGGTGATCAAATTTTTGATGTTTTGCTGGCCGACATGGTGATTCGACTACCTGAGGTACATGTTATCCCATCTGCCAAAAAAATAAAGAACAAGTCTTGTTGCAAATAGCATAACAGATAAAGCCACTCAACTACTAATTGTGTGTTGTTCTGCAATGTTGTTCAGGGACTAATAGAGAAAGGGACGTTGAAATTCTCTAGAAAAAGGCAAAGAAGTGATGGGTGTAGATAGTGATCCATTCCTAATAGCCAGGGTAAATATGATAGTAGTAGACATTACAAAGTTGGCTCAACCTAGAACTAAAGTGGACTTAGGTCAGACATCCAGTGGTAAAGGTTACATAAAAGAGTGTAGGCCCAAGGAAATTGAAAAGATTTCATATGAGAAAGTATAAGCACATTCTAAACCTTTGTGTGCAAGGTGCAAATATGAAATCAATGTTGAAAAAGAAAAATGATTTTGTTATTTTGAAGTCTCTGCTAGAAAATTATGGGTCACATAGTCCAATGTCAGTATTTTAAAGACTTAGATTGAAAATCGAGGATGCATGGCCAACGAAGCATTATGAAGATAAAAAAAAATTGGTGTTATTCTTTATGTGTTTGTCCCAAGAGATAGGCAAATGAAAGTAGTTTCTCACAATAACGAGAAACAAAGAAGCTTTAGGCCATCAGTGACTGAGATGGGCCTATGGTACCATTCTAGGAACATTGCTTACCAACATCTTACTAAGACACAAAAGAAGATGTTTCAAAGATAAGTAGCTGAAGCTAAAAGACAAGATGAGGAAAAAGAATGGAAAAAGAATAAGGGCAAAGAAATTTTGGCTTTGGTCTAACCTAACAAGACCAAAGACATTAAAGACCTTGTTGGATCAAAATCTCAACATGTTGAGATTAAGAGATGGCTAGATAATATAAAGGCAGATGAATCTTCTAGTAATAAGAAAATGAAGTGGAAACCCAAAAAAAGGTAATTAATTGGAATATCATCAAGGACGATAGAAAGGTTAAAATTGACCAAATGGATTAAGATAATTTGGTCATGACCTAAGTAGACAAAATGCTGACTATTAAATTTGGATTTTTGGACCGGGTAGAATGCAACATGATGTTGTTTTTCCACAAATTTTTAAAGCTTGTCTCAACCAACCCAATGTAATGGAAGGGGATGTAATTGAGGTTGGGGGCAAAAATCCTGAAATCATAGTGAAAGAAAAACCATCAAAGTTGGAAGTGGTCAAAGGACAGTCAAAAATATTATAGTCGAGAAACTGGTTGAAAATATGGCTCAACATCTCAAGCCACTTTATTTCAGTGCTCATTTTGATGAAAGCTGGTGAATAGAGTCTTAATTGATAATGGGGCTTCAATGACCATTTTCCAGCAGCTATGGTTTCTAAATTGAACAAAGCGGATCAAAATATTATACATACAGTAGTTACAATGAGTAGTTTTGTTGGTGGAACACCGAAAGCAAAAAAGGTTCTTCCCATTGAACTCACTATGGGTGGCAAGTCAATTATGGCTGCATTTTTTATAGTTGAGTCTAAATCCCAATACAATGCTTTGTTGGGATGAGATTGGATCCATGCAAGCTTATGCATTCATTCGTCCTTACACCAAGTCGTATGGTTCTGAAATGGAGAGGAAGTTAAGGTGGTTAGGACTGATGATAAACCTTTTCTACTAATTGTTTATGCAATTTAGGCTTGATAGTATGAAGATGATATTGGCCTAATTCAATTTTGTGAGAATAGCAAGTATGGCAGACCTATGAGAATTACAGCCTTGAAAAGTCTGCAACAATTGAAAATGATAGCCAACGAAGTTTATGAGGATATGGCTCGACCTGCAGCCATAAAAATGTCCAAGCAAAAAATAGATGATATCCATAATCAGTGAGCCCAAATAGGAAGAACAAATGGAGGCTGTTCAAGCTACCATTTGCAAGTTAATGGCTTATTTGACTGAGAAAAATGTGGAAGAAAATTTAGCCATATAGATTGGCCAAATGTATAATGGAAGATGACTCTAAAGTCAAAGATCTTTGTTTCGCGCCATCTAAGTTAGATGATTTTAAATCTGAAGTTCAAGATCCATTGATAAGTTAACTTAGGAATGGAGAAAAATCCTAAGCTAACTGTTGTAAGTGGTTTATTGGAATCAGATAGTCAAGCTGAAATTATGGAGTTACTTGAAGAATTTAAGGATTGCTTTGCTTGGAGTCACCATGAAATTCCAGGCCTTGATAGAAAGCTTGTGGAGCACCATTTTACCTCTGAAGGAAAGATTTAGGTCGTTTAAATAATCACCATGAAGGATGTCGGCCGAAGTCACTCTTAAAGTGAATGAAGAAGTTGAAAGAATCAGCAAGGCTGGACTCGTTAGAATGACTAGGTATAATAAACCCTAGAAAATAGGCAATAAATCCTAAAGAAATAGAAAATAAAAGACTAATATATCATTAACTAATAAACTAAATTACAAGATAATTTCAAGCTCATGGTTCAAGTTGGAACACGCCTAGGCCCTAAGCCCATACGCCCTCTATGATTGATCCATGCGTCCCATGCATGCCATAAGCCTAAGCAAGCTTACTTTTTAATGTAGCCCAGCAAATTGATACATGTAGACACTTAGGCCCATCCATAGCTTCCTCCGGCTTTTTATGCACAGCTTGTTGAATATAAAGCTCCAAAGCCTTATTGAATTGCTTGGCTTGACTACGTGTCACGAGACCTCCTGGATAGCTCAACCCATCATATGGACCACCTCCTCTGTATGACTCGATGTCCTCATCAAAGGTCTCGGTGATTAAGCTTCTAAGTATGTCCAGATGCTTAAGAACAAGTTATTTAACTTTTAAACTTCTTTGATTTCTTATTGGGCCGAGTAAAAATAAAGAGTGTCATGGCCTAAGGATTCATGGAACTCAAATTTTTTTGGCCAAACTTCATTAGAGAATATGTTGGCATCGAGTAGAACTCCAAATGATTGGATCAACAATATCTGAGTCGCATATTGTAGAACGGTTTCAAGATCATCATCATAAAGACTATTGATGAAGTCTTTTGATTGTTGTACTTGTTTGGCTGATGTATCTTTTTCTTTAGTCGTTCTTACTTCAAAATCATCAAAGAGAGGTGTGAGAGGCATATTGTCTAGTTTGATCAACTCTAAAAGAAAGTCATCATCGTCCTCATCTAGTGCGAGTTCCTAAAATTGTCGAAGAAGCATATTGAAGTTAGCATTTTTGTTGTTGGGCTGAAAGATTTGTGTATTTAAGAATAACATTTAGATTTACATTAGTGATGTTTTCGGCCTAAAGACTAGGAACAACATGACTTCTTGATGGTTCATATGAATTTGGGACATCGCCTTGGTTGACCTAAACATTTTATGTGTGAAATGTTAAAAAGCTTTGGAAGAAATAAATTACTTAAAAAGAAGGTGGTGGGTCTTGATGAGAGAATGGCTCTATTGGCTCCAAGATTTGAAGAACCTATTAGGAAGAATGTTAAGTTTAAATTTCTTGGTTGGAAAGCATAGTAGTGGAATAAAATTTAATGCTTTACCTAATTCAAATTGTTCTCTGGAGGATGCTTACCTGTGATTTGATCTTCCAAGTCTTTATTTGATGCTCCATCATCTAAGTGTTCGTCAATTTGATCTTTCAAGTGTTTTTCCAAGTTTTCATCATCAGAATGAGTTTTTTCATCTTGGTCACTTTGAGATTGATGTGTAGAATTAAATGGTTTTTGAGCTCGAAGGGCATGTGGTTTTTTATGCAATTCAAAAGACTGGTTAAAAAATGTTAAAGTAAAGAAGTAAGATGATAAGTTTAGAAAGAAAATTACTGACAAAAGAATATTTGACCTGAGTAGTAGGCTTTCTTTTCTTTAAAGGTTCATCCGATGATGGACCAGCATCACATGTGCTTACAACACCTGCAATTGAAAAGTTAGTTTTCAAAATAAGTAATAGAGTATTGCTTGAGTTTGAAGTTCAAGTTCTATACATTTCTTGAATGATTTAAGTTAAAGGTTGTTCGAAGCACTGATGAACTTTAGACCTTTTGAGCTTTGGTGGCTGGGACACCGTATTTGAAAATTTTCATTGGCTACTTCATCTGCGGTGTCCATACAAGTGGTGCAAATCTTGGTGGTCCACCAAGGCTAGAAATTATCAGTAAAAGATGGGTGAGACGAAAACTTATGTAGGACAAATGAGAATTCTTTGTTGCCATACTTCCGGATGATGTCTTGTAGTTCTTCGGAAGAAATGGAGTTCCATGACCATGAACACCAATTATAACTTCAACATGAAAAAAATAAATTGCTTGGAAAAGTCCAAATTGCCTCGCCACCAAGTTCAAACAATAAACTTTTACTCCAACATTGTAATTCTTGGAGTTTGCAATCATACTACCATAAGGAAGGTCTTGGCATGTGAAATGCTAGTCCAAAGGTTGGTCGACTCTTTCATATTAGGTTATGGATCTAGAATGATGTCACAATGTTTTAGGATGATCAAATATCTTGGAAAAGAAAGTTAGGTCACATTCTTCAATTGAGAAGAAAAAATCAAAACAATCTATTGCATAATGCTCAAACTCACCAACGATGATGATTGATATGCCAAGGTTATTGTGACGTAAAGTTTGAATGGATGGACCAAGTTCGGTGAAGTAAGCTTGGAGCCAAAGCTGAAATATCCATATTGGGCAGGATTGCTTTGGAGACATGCTATTTTTGGACTATCATGGTGATGCACTTGTAGAGGTGGTCGAGAACGATGGGCCAATGGCCTACAACAAGTGTCTCAGCAATGTGAATGAATTTCTTAGTGACTTTGTTATAGGCAACATAGAAGATGAACTTGCAAAGCCACATGAGAAAAAAAAATATTTTCTTGAATATCAAGAACAGTGTTGTCATTGCCTTTATGAATGGCTAGATGAGCTCTATAGGATGATTCGGTTTTTGTGAGTGAAGCATTGAATGAAATGGTGTTGAGAAGATTGAGTGGAATGGTAGACAAAAGTGCACCATTGGGCTTAATGCAAGTGAAAAGCCAAATCAAGTTAGATTGGAGTCATTATTGGTATGAGTTGATCAGAAACATAGGGTAGCGGCAATAAGGCATTTGTCATATGGAAAATCGTAGCAAAAAATCTCAAGAATATCATATATGCCAGTCGATCTCCAAGTGTCACCAAAATGGAGTTCAAGTCTGATGTACAAAAAAAAAAACCCACTAGAAGGATGAATGAGGCCATTGTAGAGGTTTAGAACTATTAGATTTGGTACAACTTAGCTTGTATTTTGATTCAAAAGGGAGTAGCTCAAGGTTTTGGTTCCTTTCATACCTGTAGGCATCTTGAACTTCAGTGGTAAGTAAAGGTATTTATGAATCTTGAACCAAGGAAGTATTCTCTTTTGTTTTTGTCTTTGGAAGTTAGAACCAAATTGGATATACTTTCCCCAGATTGGTAGATCACAGCTGCCATATTATTTGTAAAGGTTCTAGGTCGATCGGGCTTCAAGACAATCTTCAATTGTTTTGCATCTTTGGATTTTTGGGAGCTTTGGAATGCATGATATGCAAGAAAAATTTCAAAGATTAGATAAGAGAGATTTGAAAAAGGATTCAAGCATATGTTAAATTTGGGAAAAAAATTAAATTTTCTGATTGAAACTCTAACGAAAATTTTGTCAAGTTATGTTTTGTATTTAGTAGAATGAATAAGTTTCAGCTGAGAAAAATAAAATAAATGGATGGTAAGCAATTAAGGTTGTTCAACCGAAAGAAAAGGTGAAATTGGAATGGAATTAAATGGTTGGCCGAACATGTACATATTTGGCCGATCAAAATGGAAGTTCATTGGGTCTAGGGTTTGGCTGAATGAATGTATATATATATATATATGTGCTATGTTCTAGGAGTTCTTCAATGGGAGCTTTAGAGAGAGAGAAAGATCTTCAAAGTTGAGAGTTAATTTTCACTAGAGAGAATTTTAATGAGAACTTTGAAATTTGCAAGCGGTGTGGGAATAAAGATGGAGGCTAGGGTTTTTTATGGAGAAGATAATGGTGAGATTATAAATATATTTTTACCTTGTATTTTTGTAAGTACAATGGCTAAGTTTCATTTAGATTTTTACCTTATACTTTTGTAAGTACAAAATTAAAGTTGAGAAATACATTAAATTTTGTTTGTCATTAGGGTTGGCCGCATGGATTTATTTGGCCAAATAAATTGTGGCTGATTTGAATTAATTGGATTTATGGCCGAAGGGATTGAAGTGATATGGCAGAACTAATGAAATTTTGGTTAAATGGAATTGGCTGGCCAATTTGGATTTATGGCTGATTAGAAGTGGTGTGAATGAATGAATTGATATGGCCGAATGAATGGATTTATGAATAGATTGGAATTTCTGGTTGAATGATGTTTTTGGCTAAATGATTGGAGTTATATGGCTGAATGAAATTTTTGATAGATTAGAACCGGTGTGGCCGACTGAATGAACTATGTGATTAAATGAATGGTTGATTGGATAAATTGGTTTTTGATTGCTTGGGTTTTTTGGCCTATTGAGATTGGAATATGATTGGAATTATGTAGCTACTTGGAATTAGGATGGCAAGTGCATTTATTGATTGATTGAAAATAAGTGGTGTAACTGGTTATAAATTTCTAGATGTAGTCAATATATCAATTTACTTGATCAAATAATTGTGTGTGTATATATATACATATATATTATTTTATATGACCGAATGGTTTGTGTGGTTTGGTTGAATCGCTTGGCCGAATATGATTGTTTGTTTGATTGGGTTTGGCCAAGCAAAATATTAGTTGAGGAAAAATTTATTATGGCTAAATTATTTATATAAAGGTATGTGAATGACAAATTAATTTATTCAAATTGAAGTTGATGCAACAGAAATTCAAGCTTCATTGAACATGGATGAAGTTGATTCAATTTTCACTTTTTACATTCTCTTCCAATAGTAAAATTTGACGGGGTAATGTTTGAGCCATGCAAAATTATTGGCTTTATTGATGAAGTGTTAGGCGTAATATTTGGAAGAATGATTTACTTTAGGCTGGATGGAGGATAGGTGAATGGTTTTTGTTGATCCAGAGACATTGGTTCAAGGTATGTTAGGATGAAAAATTCTGTTGGTCCGAATAAATATTGGAACAATGAGAATTATTGAAAGAATTTAAGTTGGAATAGAAATCTAGTTATATTTGCTTTATTATTATTGGTGAATTATTTTTCAGATAAAAATTATATTCCAAGTGAGATTGCAGTACCAAGAGTTTTATTCATACTAGGATTCAACATCATTATAGACTAAATAAATAGATCAGATTTCATAACCTCTACACACACATTCAACTACACAAGCAAACGAACATATTCTCTCAACAGAAATCAATATTCAAGTTTTCAAGTTTCCAGAATTTCTCAAGTTTTCAGAATTTTTAGACTTTATTTTGTTTAATCTTTTCATCATTATTCCATTTGAATTTTTATTTGTAAACTCCTTTCGATTGTTAAGGCAATAAAATAATTCATCGGAAATTAGTTCGATATTTCTAATTATAATTATTTGTTAGATTTTAGATTCGCGAGTTACTTTTACTTTTATTTTCTTTTAAATTCTCATAGTTTGAAAGCGACATGCTCATAGACACGTAGAAATTGATTGTTAATCCAAAATAGTCAACTTATATAGCCAAAATAATAATTTATATATATATAAAGTTCAAATTCAAATAAAATGAAACATCATAAACCGTAAATTTAATTGCAATACTATGTTTCCAATATAGATAGTATAATTAAAATAAAACATATAACTAGCTTCGATAATTTTAAAACAACAATACACTTGCCTTATATTTAAAACACCAATGTATTCTCAAAATCCACATGCCACAATTGTGTCACATCATTGATAAATATATACATATATTTATCAAGACTAATAATAAAGATGGCATCTATGATTTATCTCAAAACATAGAATATAAACAAACACATGTTTGAACAAATCAAACATGCAGAGCAGGTAAGCTATCCCATCCCCATCACTACGTGGTGGAGTATCTCAATGCCAAGTAGGAGGTAAAATCATACACATCACTCCTTGGCAGATAAATGAAGCAAAATAGCATTTGAAGCTATTAAGGGGATTTTATATCCACCTTTTACTTGGCATTTTCTTATTAATTTTAGGTTCTTGATGCACTTATGATTGTGTTTTGGTTTGATTTGTAGGTTAATGAAAAGTTAGTAAATTTGAAACATTTCAAGCCAAATGAAAGTTGCTTTGGATTGCATTGAGAGTTTTGGACCTGAAGAATTGAAGATTGAAGCAAATTTGTCAAAGAAAAAAGACCAATGGCTAGGCTCTACCCCATGGCACCTAGGCATTTTACATGGACGAATTATAGCACAAGGCAGAAAGTATAGCGCCTAGGCACTGGTCAATGGCTCCTACGCTCTGCAATATTTTTTTAGGTAATCTTTTATGGCACCTTGAAAGAGTTTTTAGCAAGGAGGCAGCCACAATACACCTATCCTTTTGGGTGGAGGTGAAGAGCCTGCAATGGGAAAGAGAAAAATATTCTTAGTGATTGAAGAAGATTTTGGGCTCCAAATCTAGTTTTCTTCTTCTACTTTTCTCTTTTATCTTTTGATGATTAGAATAATTGTTAGGACTTCATTTACTTTTATCATGAACTAGATTTTATTTCTTAGGGTTATGATGTAATCAAGCTTTGAAGTATTTGAATTGTCTTTTAATTAATTGATGATTTCTCTTCTTAATTGAGTGTTTTTTACTATGCTTAATATTTCTAATTAATTGATCACTAATTGGATGATGAGTTAATCATAATGAAACCAAGACGAGATTTATATGTTTAGTTCATTGTGTTGAATGCCATGAATTGCATGTGTGATAAAATTCTATGTTGCATGGTTTGTGTAGTTGTACAAAGAACCATAGAGCTTAAGAGACTTAAATGTTCTCATTCTTATAGAGACATCTATGGAATTAGCATTCAAGGGCACTTTTATTATTACTTAAGAGAGATTAATGGATAGTTTACGGTTTTTGACATCAATTAGTAGTTTAATTTGAGATCAAATGAGTTTGACAATTCGATTTGGATAAGTTATGGTGAAACTGGAAACTTAAGTATTGTTTTGTTTTCATTTATTTTTACAAATTTTCTTCAATTTCGATTGTTCGAATAGAATTAGACTTAGCATGAATTTGGTAATTAGTAATCAACAATCCTTGTGGGACGATACTCGATATTCATTATTTTTTTACTTGTTTATGATACCGTGCACTTGCGTTGCTCAATTTTCATAACACAAGCCAACATAAACATTATACCACATATTCTTATATACCCAACTTCAATAAAATATATTACTAGAATTTAAAAATATTTAAAACTAATCCACAATATTTCAACAAGTTATCTCACTTTTACAAACCAAATAAATGGTCTAAGATGCATTAT
Organism: Ochetophila trinervis; assembly: GCA_003254975.1. NCBI lineage: Eukaryota > Viridiplantae > Streptophyta > Magnoliopsida > Rosales > Rhamnaceae > Ochetophila > Ochetophila trinervis. The sequence continues at coordinate 64,755 of QANX01002181.1, read as the reverse complement.
GTCCATAACCACATACATGTTCAAGAAAATGGTAAACACATTATAAATACCATTCTTATAAAAATATATTGTAACCAACCAAACAAGTGTTTACCTCATATAATCAAGATTTCTCAAATATTCTAACATAGGCTCAATACCAACATATGATCATATATGAAAGTACATATTTCAACATCAGATATAATTCAATAATTCCATGCCTCTGAGCTTATGTTAAAATAAAATATTGATCTCATGATATATATATATATATTTATTTATAAATATATGGATATATAAGTACCAACCATCATTTGAGAATGTGTGTGTGTATATATATATATATAAGAGTATATACATGCATATAAACATTCAAATCTAATTACAAGAATAAGTATTGCAGGATAAATAGTTTTAGAATACTAGGCTCTTATATCAATTTAGCATTTCTTGACCAACAATTTTAAACTTAGAAAATCCTTAAAATAACAATTTTGTGATGAATGCCTTCTTCAAAATTTACAATTTATGAGATAGTATCAACATACACTTTCAATATAACTTCTATACAAAAATCAAGTAAAGCTCAAAGAAAACTATAATACTTTACTAAAATCAAGCTGGTTTCTAAGATCTTAGGCTTGCCCAAAAAAAAAAAAAAACTTCTAAATCCTTCATCCAACTTCCAGGACCTGAAAAGCTTCAAAACTAGATTATAACTAAAATAAATCATAATACAAGTGAGCTTATGTCCAAGCTAAAGCCAAACTTAAATGCCAACTTTTACACCAAAAAAAAGCTCAATACTCACAAATCAAGTTAGTCTAGTTTCCTTTCCATAACCAACATTAAACCAACTTCCTTAACCTAATTTTTACCTTATCAATTATCCAGAAACTCAACCAAAATAAAACGGCTATTACCCAAATTAAAATAAAAATCCATATGCCCATTTACTTCAAGAACATGCTTTGAAAATAAAACATGACATTGCAAACAACCTTTCCTCTCTTCATCAATACCCATACAACAAAAGCCTCCCTAAACCAACAAATTTTTCATCACAAAAATTCCCCAAAATAAATATAGCATGATACAATTCTCTAATTTCCAACAACTTAAACATCCAACAATTCACAAATCTTCTTCATCTATATACAAGCCACGGCAAAGTAACCCATCATCTACAAAATTTCAAATTATTTCCAAAAAAATGAAACAATAAGCTTCTAAATCATATTACCCAACCATAACAAGTGAGATAAATAATACTAGCCGAAATTTAAAGCCTAAAAATCCCACAAAGACCTGATCTGAGCTTAAAACTTCCAGGCTTGAGCTTCAATGATAATTCTTCAATCCAATCTTTTCTCATATATGAAATGGTATAGTTTGGAAGAGGGTTGATTGGGTAATACTTTAGTGCAAAATTTCGGTCAAGACGTGGCTTGACTTTTGAGTTTTTCGGTGAGAACTAATTTGGATGGGATGAGAAATTGACGTGTTTATGATCAAATTTAGTTGAATCTAAAAGTAACAATGAGCTCAGAACGTCCAAATCTTTCAGAAATTACAGCTTTAAACGAATGGGTAACAAAATTTGAATAAGAATTTCTTGGTTCAATCATTTAAAGCTTTTTCTCATTCATTTAAAGCTCTTTAACCAAAATGGTCTCAATTCGCCTGCACTTATATTCCAAGAACATGGAGAAGAAAATAATTTGTTTGGCTTAAAATAAAATCCTCAAAATTTACTAACATCTCAAAATAAAACTATCCAAATAAATTTATCCCTAAAATTAATTTAATCCAACAAAATAATTTTCCAAAGGATTTATGTTTTAGGATGTTATAACCCAATTCAATTCTTCTTCTAAAAAGCAATGATGACCGACCACACAAAAAGTTAACCCCCTAAGCCCATTATGAGTCAATTTAGTAAAACAAAGTTAGAAATTTTTGTATTATTGCAGGAGTGTGATTACGAATATACTTAAAAGTAATCTACCAAAACAAAATATACTTTTAATATTGAAAATGTAGAATTCTAAAAAAATGATTGTTATATTTTTTTTATCTATTATTTTATGCTTAATTGCAGTGTCGTTTTCTGAAAAATTGAATTTTATCGTACTTTACCCTTTGAGATTTCATTGCACTAATGATATCCAATCTTTTAGAAAGCTACATGATCACTAAGTTTTAACAGACCCGTTATTTTGTGACGGAAAATGCACGTGCCTTTAATGTGTCACTTGGAGACCGTTTGAGGGACAAATTGGATAATTCAAGTTCAAACTCTTTTAAATTTATATTAAATGCCATTGATATTATCCCTAAATTGCAGGTTTCTAACAATTCAAGTCCAAATTCTCTTAACTTTAAATTGCATGTTTAAATTTACATTAAACTCAAGCTCAAGCTTCCTATACTTCAAAGCAACTGCTGCCACAAATTCAACTTCCCCAAAAAAAAAAAATATATATATATATATAAACAAAAATTCAGCTCTATAATCGTATTAAAAAAAAATCTCCACATTAACTAAACTTTACAACACATTACCTCTCTAAAAACTCATTTTTACAGCCCCTGCAACTTGAACTCGAGAACAACAATTACATAGTATTGCAATCCAAATAAATTTTCAATTCAAAAACTCTACTATAAAATGCCCAAGCAGCCACTAGTTAACCAATCCAAGAAATTATCCAAAATTTAGCAATTACCAAACCAACATGAAAGCTGAATAGAAATGCAACATTTTATACATTACAAGAAAACTTACCACTCATGTAATTCAAAATACCAAAAATCCTTTAAAAAGCTTCAAGCTTGAAATAGAAAGGTTTTCTTTTAAATACAAGTTATGGGATGGATAGAGGGAGTGGAGAGGAGAAGTTATATACAATATTCAGGCCAAACAGTAACACGAATTCATCAAACTCCAATGAAAGCAGTTTGAGAGAGACTGAAATTTGAGAGTTTTATGATCAATTTGAGCTAAAAATAACAATACCCTTTTGCCCTTTTATCGGATATGAAGGAAAAATTGAAATTTTTTTTTTTTTGAGATGAAATTGTTCATTTTGCCCTTCAAAACAATCCTCCAAGTGACACCCGCGGAAGGCATACGCATTTTGTCGTCACAAAAGAACAAGCCCATTTAAAATTTAGTGATTCTGCAGCGTTTTAAAAGATCAACTATCATTAATGTCAAATATGAAATCTCGAGGATAAATGCGATAGGCCTAATGCCATAATTTTAGTCTGTATCTATATATAATGTGTGTGTATAAGTTTTTTCAAATTTGTAACTTTTCAAACTTTTTTCATTTGGGATGGGCATTTATAACGGGCTTTGCTTATTATAAATGGAAAACTATAAAGACGACGGGCAAAGCACGTGAATGTTCATGTTCTTTATGAATGAAAAAAATTCAAAACTTTCTAAACTTAAGAAGAACTATATATAATAGAAAAAAGTTTCGGACTTTCCAGACCCGAAAAAGACTATATATATGTATATGTATATATATATATATATGTGTGTGTGTGTGTGTGTGTTTTTGTGTGTATATGTATATAGTCCTCAGATATGGAAAGTCCCAATTTTTTTTTTTTTAATCGAAGACATTCATGGCAGGCTTTGTACGTCGTAAATGTAAAAACCACAACGACAATGGATAAAGCGTATTGTAAAAACTTGTCCCAGTTGAAAAAAAAATTATGAGACTTTCTAGATGAGAGAACTATATATATACACACACACATATATTTAATTATTAGATAAAATTGTGATGTTTATCATATATTATTTTATTTAAACTCATAATTATACGTAGATGATCAAAATATATTTTAATTTAGAATTAATTAATATTAAATTTTAATCTTTTTTGAAATAATTAATTTAAACGAAGTCAATTAATTGTGTCAATTATGTATAAACAAATAGTATTATTGCGTAACCCAAATATTAACGATCGGGTTTGGATTGAAATTTTTTTATATGGCTAATAAATATATCGCATTCAGATTCAACAATTTTAACACAATCAATAAAGAGATTGACATGGACCCACTTTACTCAAATTGCCACCGTCTCCTTGTTATGTGGCTCTTCTGGTATTAATTGTACCTTTTGGTTATGCCTGTGATTTGGCTTCTTGTTTCTATTCTCCAACTCTACTGCATACTATTTTTTTTGAAGATATTAGTTATTAAATATTACTAAGATTGGCCCAGTGAAGTGAAAGTATTTCCTGAAATTTTACTTCACAAAGCTTGTATCTTTCTAATTGTCCGTCACATGCATTCCACTCCCAATATCAAAGGTGATGGTGGAAAAAGAAAGTTTGGAGCTAAATCTGGCCTGGGAGACAATTAGCAGATTCAGGAATTTCATATTTGTACATCTCCTTTCAGTAATGTATGCACCACCAAGCCACATTCCACATCTGAAATTGCATGTAACAATCAAAATCTAACACCGGAAACTAGTATCATGTCCAAGCATATGAAAGATCTCTTAGGATGCTACGAAGGATAAACCTAATTAAGAAATAGATAAAAAGCTAAGGTAAATGATACAGCACCTACCAACATATACTGTCTGTGGCCGGGCAACCTGACATTATACAACATGACACAATGTGAAGGCTGCAAAACCTATAAGCTAATGATAATTAATATTCCATTCTCACAAGTGCATTTGAAACAACATCTGACGAATACCCATACTGCAACCAGTCCTTGGCACATATGAGGGCTTCCACTGTCTCAGGTCGCAAGGAGCATCGGTACTTGTCCATCTCTTTGATGGTGGTGTCAAATAAAGCATCAGAAGCAACTGTGGATACTGGTATTGATAATATGTCGCGCGCCATCTTCGAAAGAGTAGGGTATTTCAGTTTGTTCAATTTCCACCAACCCAACACATCAAACTCTTGGACACGAGGTAACAACGATTCATCCAAATACTGATCCAACTCCGACTTCATCTGTTGGCTGGTGGTTTCCATGATGTAGACATCAAAATCTGTGAGACCATTGTCTGACAAGAGATTTGCTCCTTGTTCATCTGTCTTGTTGTTGGCTCCTGCATTTCCATCTTCTGCATAAGTAGGTGTCAGTGGTAGAGGCAGTGCCACATATTCATGAAAGAGTTCATGAATGCCATCATCAACAATCTTGATATAGGTAGGAGCTTCTTCACCATAGATTTTGTTGAAACTGAACTCAACAAGCTTCATCTTGAACCGAGGATCCATAACTACCGCAGTAGCCAAAGCCAGGCTACAATCCTTCCAGTATTTATCAATTTTTTCTTGCATTGTTTTAGTTAGAGTACTGATGAAAGGATCCTCACTTGTAACTGCACGAGTCAGCTCTGACTGAATCTTCCACACTTCATGGAAGAAGATAATTGCAGTTGGATTAGTTGTAGTGGTAAGGATGTTGACTGCATCAAAAAGAAGTTTCAAGTATGTGCAGATAGTCTCAACTTGCTTCCAATCTTCCATACATGGGGCTTCCCTGTAATCAGGATCAGATGTATCCAAGCAAGAAAACACTTCCTTTAATTCAGAAGCAGCCACCAGCATTTGATATGTTGTATTCCATTGAGTTTGGTCATCAAGAATTAGGGTCCTATCACTTGGGACTTGAAGCTGTTGCTTGAGCTCAAGAAACTTTTCCTCATGGGATTCTGATGTCTTTACATACTTAACACTTTCCCGGATTTTCTTTACTATATCTCGCCCTGCTCCTAATACATCTTTTGCAATGCTGCTAAAAGTACGGGCAACACAATTCCCAAGACATAATTGACCACTGAGGACAAGTGGGTTCTTGATAGAGAGTAAAGGCCTTATATTTTCAACTGCAGTTTCACTCAGTGGCTGATTATAAGTGACTGAAAATAATTTGTTCTCCAAACTCCAATCATGAAGACAAACAGCAACAGCATGGCTAAGGGCAGTGTTGGAGTCAGGATATGGTTCCATCACAACATTAAGAAGACGCTTTTGCAGCTTCCAATCACTATCAATGAAGTGTCCAGTAATAAATACAAAACCTACACTTTGATTTGAACTCCACATGTCTAGAGTAAGGCAAAAGCGTCCAGGAATGCTATTTATAAACTTTGTAAGAATCTGCTTTTCCATTAGGTAAGTAGCAACACAATCCCCTTGGACTGTGTTGAAGCTAACCATGTTGAACCGTGGCTGAAGATTCTGGACAAAAGCCAAAAATCCTGGATGTTCAACCATGTGAAGTGGGTAGTCATGCATAATGATCATCCTCGCAATCTCATGGCGGCAACGATCTGCATCAAACATAATGTTTGGCAGATTAGGTGTTCTATAACGCCGTTTTGGTGTTTCAGCAGAATTGCCACTCATCCTCGTGGGAGGGGTATATGGTGTTGACTGGTTCTTGTCATGACAGGTCCCCTTTGCAATGTGTCTTTTGAGATGACTGGTACCTGCCACTTTAGAACCTGTGCTGTATGCAAAAGTTTGCTTGCATTGCTTACAGCATGCCCTCCTACATCCAGCACTAACGTTTTCAATGGTGAAATGCTCCCAGACTATAGATTTCTTTTTCCTCCGCTTGTTAGGCGGTCCTTCTATATTGTTCACCTCATTATTTTCATATGAGGTTGGTGTCTTGTCTTCATAAAGGGTTAGCATCTTGACTTCTTCAGGGGTTGCTATCTTCTCTTCATCAGGGGTAGCCATCTTGTCTTCAACAGGGCTAGTGTCAATCTTGTCTTCAACAGAAGTGGCCATACTCGACTTCAGAAGTGAGTTTCACTGATATTCAAAAGAGGGACGGTCATTGAAACTTCCTGAGAATGATAATGTATCTAATTTGATTGCTAAAATAAATGACAAACATTGAAGTCTAAATATAAGAAACTTAGTATAAATGTCAAGCATGAAACTAATGATGCAACTAAATGCGTATGGAAAAAATTATATCAAATGAATGAACAAAAAGTACTAGCAGATCAACAAATAAGGGTACAGAGCTAACAGAAAACGAAGAACAGGAACAATCCCAAGCATCAAGTTTCAAGAGCTACAGCTCATGTAAATGTGCAGAAGCAAAAGGTTAGAATGGAAGACATATCAATCTACAGATGCAACAAAAGTTATCCTTGTTGGTTGGTGAATGGTTATCTTTTCTTTCCATATTATCACTTCTACTAAATCCTTTGTTCTTGTGGTCGACTGGGGAAAGTGGGAAGGTTTCTTAAGAGAATAATCTTGATCCAGAACTCAAAATGTTTTCATCTTCAATCCATCTTAACACTACAAAAAAAATGCACTACTAATACGATCTAACCTACACCTTAATTATTATAAATTTAAGAAATTTTTTTATACATGGTCCTGAAAATAACCAAAACTAAAACCAATGATTTTGTTATACACTAGATACTACCAGATATCAAGTGAATAAAGTTGCCAATTAAAAAACGTAGTAAGATAATCCAGAGCTTCCAAAGCATTATAAAACAATTTACCAATCCACACCAACACAAAGAGGCTCTCATTAAGGGACACAGACCATCAAGGTGCATGTTGGTTTAAAGAAGAATTGTTGTAGGTTGCAAGCAACAATCTATGCAATTGCCATTAGCTTGCTGCAGAACAGGTGTACTTCATGCATGCATGTCCCAGACTTTATAGCAATTAATCGTATAATCAACATGAAAATGTTGATATGCAAAGCAGTAATAAAGACATGAAGAGCTGACACAACGAGATATGTCACTTCAAAGCTTGCAGATTGGTTATAACTAATTAGTCCCATTATCTTTAGTTTTCTCAGAAAAAATAAAAAAAATAATCAGTTTCATCAGCCATATTTGCTTAGTACCGCAGCTACTGGCATAAACAAACGGTTTAAATCTTTTTTTTTTTTTTTCGAAATGTCGTTTCGAAGTTTGGGGGGCGAGGAGGCTCAGTTGCTTTTACATTTTAGGACTTTGTATACCATGCATTCAACATTTTATCAAAGTTATATACACCAGAGAAGCCAAGCTCGGACCCACTACTGGGCTGGGCTGGGCCCACCGGGCCCAAATGGGCTTAGACAAAAAAAAATGAACGAGTCAACCCAACCAGCTTGACCAAGCTAAGCTAGATTTATTACAGTCCATCAGATGAAAATCCCAACTTGGATATTCGATCAAGAATGAAGATGAGCTCGAGCGTACATGGATCCGACCTGGGTCAAGATCAAACAAGAAATACAATACATTCTAACGGGCTAAGAATACTCTGTAATGCAAAAACAACATAAACAAAGTAAATGATCTACGGTTCTGATCAAGCTTGGGCTTCTGATATTCATCAACAGAAGCCCAGATCAAACAAAAAACCATTCATCAAGAAGATGAAGCAGAATAAATAACAAAACTAAAATGAAACCCCTTTAATCCCCAACTAAAACCCACCCAAAAAAAAAAACTCGCAACAATTTTAGCTAGGAATTTCTAAATGAAACCCTAAATAAACACCCAAAAAAAATCTAACACAAATCGAGAAAAAAATTAAAAATAACAATTCAGAGAAGAAGAAAGAACGATAATCGAAACAATTAACAACAAATAGAAAATCATGGTCAAAGCTAAAAATTATCTTTTTTTACCGATGATTCAGATGGAAAGAGATCTGCTGTCGTGAACGTGAAGCTCGGGGACCGAGACCGAGCTCCAGTGTCTCTGCAAGTGCGTGAGATCTAGGGTTTTGCAGAGGTCGCGGAGGAGGGAGAGAGGAGAGAGAGAAAGCGAGGAGAGAGAAAGAGCGGAGAGGGACGGAGAAAGATTGGGCTTTGGAAACCAACCCGAGAAAGTAATTGGACCATAAGGATGATAGTAGTGGTTGGGACTTTGGGACTCGTTTTGTTAAGGGGATAAGATTTGGGGTTTGGAGGGTTAGATTGAAAAAATAGGGCATGCCATTATTTTTTGGGCATGGACTTTTGCTTTGAGAGTTTCGGGTCCAAATATTATTAATTTTTCTTTTTTCTTTTTCTTGTTTTTATTAATTTTATCAGTTATATTTTTTTGCAAAAACAGACCACACAAAGCCCACCCTCTTATAATGTAAAATTGACAAAGCTAGGTTAAAAATCGGTTCTGTTCTTTCGGGTCCGTACGTGCAGGGCGCGTAGCCCACCGAATAGAAATGGACGATTGATCCCGGTGGGGCCCCCACAGGATTGGCGTTTTATTCATTTTTAATTTTTGGGAAATATATATATTTGGCCCAATGATTTGTCCTAGAATTTGAAATCTGAGATGCTGGTTGTGAGTCTCATACAACTGGGTTTGATTCTTTCTTACCCATGCTTATATTCTGGCTCAGGGTCTGGTTCTTTGTGAATGTGATGACCAGTAATGACATGACCCAATTTGGTCATTACAATATCTCTAAGCATACATGGTAGGATTTTTCTATTTAATCATCCCAACCAATCTGGAATATACCAAAACAAAAAAATCCCAACAGTTCTGGATTATATTTATATATAAATCTGAATTATAAATTTATTGCAAGGGTTTCTGGCATACTCTGTGATTTTAATATTTTTACATTTTACTTTATCAACTATTGAAATAACATCCAAATCTTTTAAAATTTGTAAATAGTAGAATATCGATCCAAAATTTACAGCTCTCTATATGTGCAGTATACACTCACTTTAATTTACCATCAAAAAAAAGTAGAAACTCACTTTAACCCTTAAAAAAATACGGTGTGAAGATTTTAGACTTATATTATACTCTTTACAAACTTTAGAAGGTGTTTTTTTTGTTATTTTGTTTTAGTAAATTGAGATTGCTTTAAACACATAAAATACCTCCAAAACAGAAGAGTACAACCCAGGCCAAACAGAAAGTTTTAATGATAAATTTGATATTACAAAGAGAAAAGTGCAAAAATATTAAAATAAGAAAGGAAGATTACCATAGTTACTTGACTCAAACATGAATTGATTTTTCATAAATTTGCATGGCAATATTAAGGAATTGGATATGGTGTATTTACATATATAGAAAGAAAAAAAAAATTAGTGTAAATATCTACAACATTTTAAAATGCGGGTCTTGATAAATAATTTATTATCAATGACGACTTTGTTGTTGATAAATTATTTTAACAATGAAACAATTTAATAAATTACTAGTGACGATTCTCATTTTAAAATAATGAAGATATGTATAATTATAAAATAAGTTTATGGTATAAATATCCGAAAGTTTTTAACTTGTAGATCATCAATGATAATATATTTCCACTACGAAGTCAAAAACTTGCATATATATGCACTATAAAATGATTATATATATATAATTTTGATATAAAATTCACATGTTTGAAAGCTTATAAGGCCCAACAGATGCATTTTTTTTATTTCTTTTTAGTTTTTTTTTTTACCAAACACTTCTAAATGTTATAAATTTAAAACATCTACAAATAAAATAAAATAAAAAAAATATGACTAAAATATCAAAACATACCCGATTATTGTGTTTTGTATAACATTCAATTTTTTTTGGATTTTTTAACCCAATAGTTCTAAATGTTATAAAATCTAAAGCCAAACAAAAAAATAAATAAATATGTCTTTGTTGGAAAACTTATGGAACCCAACATATATATATATATATACACACAAATTCATTATTGAGGTGACACTTTCAAGATTTGAAACGTCAGCACATTCTTTATATTGAACATTTTTTCTTTTCATTTTTTATCAAAAGGGGAGCCAAATGGCTCAGACAACCTTACACAACTTGGGAGAAACTCTACCTACACATTCAGAAAGAACAATTTGATCAACAAATCTAAGAATAACATCAAGTAAATGGAAACCAAAACTAAACTCTAAACTCAAATTAGCAAGATAATCAGCCACCGAGTTTCCCTATTTGTAAACATGGTTAATCAAAAATTGGGAGTTCTGAAGAAATAAAGCTCTGTAACTCTCATTGATACCAAAAACACCTCAAGGCCATTTTTCATATAAGACACAATAAAAAAGGAATAAGATCCAACCATTACGTTCTCAAAACACATCCTCTTAACAAGCAATAATTCATGCAACAAACTCCAAGTTTCAGTAATAAAACAATTAGATTTTCCCAAATTAACCATAAATTAGTAAGCCAAGCCCTATGAGGATGTTTAGTACACCACCACCACCTGCCATTAGGGGTGGGCGTCGGTCGGTTTCGGCCGATTTTCCAGCCAATTTCTCTTCAAACCAATGACGTCGGTTTTGATAAAATGGCCAACCGATCACCGACCGAGCAACCTATATAACCGGCACAAAACCGCGCCTATATTGGTCAGTCAACGTCGGATATATGGCCAGGATGCAAACAATTACACGAAAACTCCCAGTAAAAAGGAAAAAAAATAAAAACAAAAGGGATCAAGTCTTGTCGTCGAGAGAGAGAGAAAGAGAAAGGCACGCCGCCGTTCATTGCCACCTCGCCGATTGTGCAGCCCAGCCGTTCGTCGCAGAGAAAGAGATCGGCTGACTGAGAAGGAGAAGTGTACTGACTCTACTGAGAGCTAGAGGGTAAAAGGGGGATTAGGGCAGGCCAAAATTTTGTGTGTGTGTGTGTGGGGTGGGGGGGGGGGGAGAAGAAAGGGGGAAGGATTTTGGGTGGTAAGGTGTCAAAATCTGATTGGTGTGAACTAATCTGGTCCAATTCGGTGAAATAATTTTCAAAAACTGATCACCGAACTAGTTTACTCGGTTTTACATATTTTATCACCGAACTAGACCGGATATTTCTGTGTAACCGGACCGGATTAGTTCGGTTCTACCGGTTTTTTTCCACCCCTACCTGCCATACCAGAACTATTTTTAAAACAACCATTCATATTGAATTTCACATAATCTACAAAAGGGGGAGTCTAGACAATCCATTTGTTAAACTTTAGCTGACCATAATTTCTAATAGCACAAGCCACTTGCATATCCACATCATAACTAATAATAGATTCACTAGGATTATTAAGCAACGAGAACTTATCATCAAATAAGGACTTGCATCTCCATATCCAGAGCATCCAATAGTCAATAACAAAGATAACCTTCTAATGAACTTTAGCATAACCATCAAAACCCAAAGAATACTTTTGGCTCTTAAGATTAGAACTCATGCAGCTCTTCCAATCATGCAGAAAAAAAACATATTTATCCTTATCCAAAGCACCCAAAGATAACCAAATAACCTTGGCTCTCCTGCAATTTATGATAACATAAATCAAATCCTCAATCCCATGGTTACAAATATAACAATTACTATCATCACTTAGACATTTTCTCATTTTGCTGACATTAGTTAAAAAGCTTTCCTGGACCATAAGCCAACATAAAATTTGAACCCAGAGAATGACATCAATATGCCATATACAATTCCACTCCCAATCTTTTCTATAATCAACATCATTTTTCAAAAAATGATAAGCAGTCTTAATACTAAAAGAAACATTAGAAGAACCACCCATATAATCTTATCCTTAATATCAACATTCATTGCCATAGGAATACTACTAACTTCTTGGATAGCAAATTTCTTAACCTCGAGATATTCCAAGTACCATCCTCAATCAAATTAGAAATCTTGAGATTCCAAATAATATTAAGATTATTCCTAACAATGTCTCTAAGAATCTTGCCATTGCACCACCTGTCTTCCCAAAAGCTAACATTTTTGCCATTACCTAACCTCCAAACTAAGCCTTTAATAAACATATTCAACCCCAACTTGATTCTAGACCATTGACAAGAAATAGCATTTTGAGAATTTTTAAAGCATCTAGAAACATAATCAAAATTATATCTACTTTTTAAGGCCTGAGCCCAAATGTTGGAATCATCCCAAAACAACTTTCAAGCCAACTTCATAAGAAAAGCCTTATTCAAGGTTTTAGCTTTGCGAATATATAGCCCTCCTGCAGATTTTGCACAACAAATTTTAGACTAACTAATAAGGTAAATTTCTTGTTTAGAATCATATCTTTGCCAGAGGAAGCTGTGATTTAACTTATCCATTTCATCCCACACACATAACCTGGGCCACGCATCACATCCATAGGATAAGAAGAAATATAGCTCATAACAAACTTAATAAGAGTAGTTCTGCCATCAAAAGAAAGGATTTTGGCATCCCAAGAACTTAATCTATCTTTCATTCTAAAGGATTTTGGCTTTCCAAGAACTTAATCTATCTTTCATTCTCTTGTGAATATAGTTACCATTAGAATTACCTCTGCCGTCAGAAAAGAGGTTAAACCCAAAAAAAATATTTCCCAGGGTCATTGGAGGTAGGAATATTAGTCAAACTAGCCACAATCCCTATCACAGCTCTAGCAGTGTGTTTAGAGAAAAAAAAATTATAGACTTGAAGCAATTAACTTTCTAACCTGGGGAAAAACAAAGTTTCTGAATGCAGTGTAAAACAATTTTCACTTGGTCCACACTAGCATCAAAGAAAAGAACAATATCACCTACAAACATAAGTTGGAAAATTCTAGGACCATTCCTACAAATCTAAAGAGGTTTCTAGACCCCCAATATTATACTATTGAAGATAGCATGAGAAAGTTTCTCAATACACAAAACAAACAGATAGGGAGACGATGGATCTCCCTGTCTAAAACCTCTACTAGGTTTAAAAGCCTCAGTTAACTCCCCGTTCCAAACCAATTGTAACTTATCCACTTTAGCATATTCCATAACACAAGAAAATTAATTTCCACAAGAGTCTCCTCTAGAAAATCCCAATTAATTTTGTCATAGGCTTTTTCCAAATCAATTTTACAATCATTCATTTTTTTAACTTAGAACAATTAAACTTATTCAACATTTTCTGCACCACAACAATGTTGTCTGTAATTTGTCTACCACGGATAAAACTAGTTTGATTACGACAAACTAATTTTCCCATTAACGGCCTAAACCTTTGCACCAAAATCTTACTGAAGATTTTATAAAGTGTATTACAAAGACTAATAAGTCTAAAATCCAACATACTCTGAAGACATTCAACTTTAGGAATAACAGAGATAAAAGTATTTTAATACCTTTGTGAAGATGATCTCGACTTCTTTGATGAGACAACATATATGATAACCAAATCGATCACAATATTTATGAAAGAAACCAATAGGAAATCCATCAGGCTAAGGGGCTTTCCAAGCACCTATGTTGAATAAAGCTTCTTTGATTGCTCTATCATCCACTTGTTGACACAACCATAAATAATCATTTTCGCTAAGACCAAGGAACAAGTTAGGCAAGGAAAACTTATCAAAGGAAATAGTCTCAGAAGTAAACAGCTGCTCAAAATACTGAACGACCATTTGTTTTAAAGCCATTTTATCCGAAATCCAAGGACCCTCACTATTTTTAAGTCAAACAACCTTGTTTCTTCTCTTTCTAACAAGGTTGTAAAGATGAAAGAATTTAGTATTTTTATCCCCTTCTTTCAACCAGTTACATCTGGACTTCTGCTTCCAAAGAACTTATTCTTGAAAGAGAATCATATTTAACTCCTCCATAAACTGCTTTTCCAGCTGCACCAAAAAATGATTATTTCCCAAATAAAGCTTATTCTGAAATTCAGTTAATTGAGCCATTAACCTCTTTTTTTTTTAAGATATTACCAAAAATAGATCTATTCCAAAGAAGAAGCTTATCTTTAAGAGTAGAAACTTTCATAGAGATGTTGGAATTAAGATGGCCACACTTCTTTCGAATAAAATAATCAAAATATTTATGACTCAACCAAGTCATTTCAAATCTAAAAGGATTCAACTCATTATTAATTCTATCCAATTATCCAAAGCGATAAAAAGAGGATGATGATCCGATCTAGTTTTTGGTAAGATCTAAATCACAACTTGAGGAAAAACTCCTCTCCATTGAATATAGCATAGAGATTTATCAAGCATTTCCTTACAACCCCACTTTTTCCATTACTCCAATAAATTTAGGACCCGCAACTCCTAATTCCACGAGACAACAATCCTTCACAAAATTATTAAAATCAAAAGCCACAAACTGAGAGAATTTAACACCTCTACTTTTATCCAAATCACTGCCAACCTCATTAAAAGTGTCAGCTATCAGCCATAGAAATTTATTAATATCATTAATGTCCTTTAAAGCTTCCCAAAACTTGCTTCTAATACGATTAATTAGGTAGGCATAGATAGCAGAGAACAATCATCAACCTCTTTTATTATCTTTAATAAGCACATTAATCATTTGATTAAAAGAGGAAATTGTTTCAAGCTCAACTTCTCTATCCTTCCATAACAACCAAATATCACTATAAAAGTCTATATGCTCCACTCTAATAACACCACTCTGCTCAATTTAGCAATATAATTACTAGCTTAGACATTACCAATCTTAGTTTCCATAATAACAACCAAAACATCATTATAAAGAGAAATATAATTCTTTACATGCCTAAGAAAACCTTGATTCCCAGCACCTTTTACATTCCATAACAAAATATTCATAATCATAAGAAAAGAGACAGTAAAAGTCACAAACTTACTATTTCGAAACACAAGCTTCATCCAAAGCATTTCCACCAAAAGTAAAGACCATTTCTCGAGTACCAAAATCTATATCCATCTCAGGAATCAAAATGTTTGAAAGTTTGGGGTTCAGATCATCACTCGGCCTTTGATTCTTCTTCGAACCCAGTTGTTTCTCAAAGCCCTCCTTTAACTAACGAGCAATTATAGTCATCTCATCCTTAAACCCATCCAAATATTACCTAGATTCCATACACATAAAAGACTGATTCTCTATTTTTCCAATCACTTCAGATTGCTTTTTATCTCTTTTCCTTTTGAAATTAACAACTTTTATAGAAGAATTCATGACCTTCCAACTATGACCCAGCTTGAGCTCACCCTCTCTTTCAAGCTTCCTCCCAACTTTCTAACCTCAAGAGAAATTACCATCCACCATAATATTAGACACATCTTATAAAGCAATATATTTCACCAAAACTTCTTTATTTTTAAATGTCTCAACATCTATAGATTCTTGAGTAGAATTATCCTTGCTAACCAGGTCAACTTTATCCCTAAACTAGATTCTATATCTCTAGCAATCATACTATCAACTTCTTTTTTCATGAATTCATCTAAGACATGGAAATTTTTAACATCTTTCCCATTCATATGCTTAATCTTCTCCCTTCCCCTACCATGAGGATTGTTAAAAGTTTTTGTATTCTTAACCATCATCCAATAGCCAAATTGACATTCCTTAGTTACCTTAGTAACATTATTGCCTCCTTTATCAGAATCAGGAACATCCTTATCAGAATATTTCATCTTATCACACAAATTATCTCTATGGCCAATACAACCAAAATGAGAATAAATCAAACTAAATCCTTTATACTCCATTTTTTGACACATCTATTTCAATACAAAGTTTAGAAAACTTACCCCTGATAGCCAGTTTAGTATTCCTATCAATTTTCAAAGCTTTCCCCAACAAATTTTTGATTTTCCAAAGAAATTAGTATGATAATACTAAAAGGGTAAAACTCAGGCTTCCAGCATTGCACAAAGAGGTAATTCCCCACTATCATCCACGGTCTTTCAGTCAACACCTTTGTTCGATCTTCCCCCGAAGGAAAATTAACCAAATAGTATATATTCCAAATGTCAATAACCTTCATATTACCTTAAATTCACCATTTGGAATGCAATCTCTGAGTCATAAAATTGTCTGAAAGAGACTTCCCCATCATTTTGATTATCAACGCCCTAACCCATGGTTTCTAAAATAATTTCCTTTCTTTTTTCGAGAGCAGCATGATAGGAATACAAGAATCTTTAGCAAAATTTAGCTTCTCCATTTTAAAATCATCCAAATCTATATCATCCTCACTCAAGATCTCATCACTTCCACCATCAGTATGACTTTTCATCATAGCAAAACGAAAACTCACAGGATCATATGACTCAAAAGATTCCTTATCAGAAGCCCTCTCCTCGAAAGCCTTCAGCATCACATCACCTTCACCCATGGAACCCACTTCGATGGTGAATCCAGAAAAAAAAAAGTTGAACGAGAACCTTCAGAGCATAAAGAGAAAATACCACATGTCATGCGCACGCATGTAATCAATAATTCATGTATAGTACCTTGGTTTTCCTTATATTGAACATTACTATATGTGTATATATGAATGTATATAGAAATTCTTTTATTTTATTTTATATTTTCTTCTTTACCCCCATTTAATATTGTTTCACATCAATGTCATGTACCATGAAGTAGTGTAATATTTAATGTTCAATGTAAGAAATATAACTCTACCTTATGGTACATGTTGATGTGAGACAATATTAAGTGGGGTAAAGGAAAAATATAAAATAATTTAATTTTTTAACAACATCTAATAAGATTGAGACACTTTCCTTTATTAGATTTTTAGTATTAAAAAATATAAATATAAATAAAAATTGTAGATTAAAATGTTGATTTATAATTTGTCAATTAATTCTACCTTATTTAGCCGATGATAACGTATTAGATCATAACCAATATATATATTGGGCCCATTTCATGCATTGATATATTTGGCAAATGTATTTGATAAATCATAAGTCATTAAAAGGGTAAATTATATCTACCTTCTTCGAAGTTTGCTAATAATAAAAACGAGTCTTGGGTTTGAGAAGTTACATGTACCTCCCTTATGGGATACAATATATATATATATATATATATATTTTACGTATCTCAATACTTGATTTGAGCATGTTATATTCATTTAAAATTGATTAATTTGTATTTTTCTATGTTTTAGGTGGATTTGAGTTTAAAGAGATGAAAAATGAAGAAATAGTGGCAAAACCATAAATATATGGACTTTGGCAGTAAGGACCAGGCCCTATACTAGGCGCTTGGCCAGCCGTCTGGTGTGGCCATTCAAGCAGCGATTTGCACGCAAAAGCTGAAAAGCCCACGCACAGTACCAGGTGCCTGGGTAGGAGCAAATCCAAAGCATTTATACGCATTTTTATCAGTTTTAGCCGTAGATTTTAGTATAAATAAGTATTCTCATTGTTGTGAAGAGGAGACCTGACTTTTAGATGAATTTTAGCAACTGGAATTCAAATTCTTAATTTTAAACTAGTTACACAATTGTAAGACTTGTTTTTATTTCATCCAATTTAATCATTCAGTTTATGTTCTTATGTATTTATTATTTATATTTTTAATTTCTTATAATTATAATTTAGTACCGTTATTTTTGTGTAAGATTTGATTATTGCTAAATTGAATACTCAATTGTATTGGGTTTTTAATAATTAGTAGCAAATAGACTTTAATAGTTATGATCTTAGTTTCTATTAATAGTCTATGAAAAATATAAATTAGATTAAACTTTGCAATGTTTGTAGAGTTTGTCTTTATTTGGCTTTTCTCTTGTTCTTGATTATTTTATGAGATAATTTCAGGTCATGTTGATTCTAGATTTAATTTCAGAATTTTTAAATAATTCTTGATCGTATCTGAATTAGTTTATTTTAGTGAAAAATACAGAATAATTAGGCCGTGCCAATTATTTATGCAAACTTAATGAAAAAAATTGAAATTTTTATATTTATGATCAATTGTCTACTAGTTTTATGAATTATTTTGATCGTAAGAGTTTCTCTCATTGTTTTTTTTTTCAGTATTTACTTGTTTTGATTTGATTTAAATTATTTTTTAAGTAATCAAGAATTTTTATTTTTTTAATTTTAGTTTAGTATTTTACCATGATAGAATTTAAATTGGAATTCAACACAATTTTTGTAGATTCAACCTAGATTTGCCACTCCTATAGTTTTGATAGATTTAGTAATTAAATTTGGTATTCAACAACACATGTCAAAATTTTGGCTCCGTTACCAGAGATTGAACCCGAGTCACCCGCGTGATAGGCGGGAATACTCACCACTAGCTTTACTCAATTTCTGTTGATATTAACGGAAGAGGGACAATTTTATCTTTTCAATTGTAAAAGTAGCTGAATTTTATTATAAGGGAAAATTTCATATACACCCCCTAAAATTTACCCTTATTCTATTTTCTAACACTCTCTGACCTACCTTATCTTCTTCAGTCTTTCTCTTCCTCCCCTCTCGTTTCCTTATGCTCTTTCTCCTCTCCTCTCTGTTTCACCATCTCCACCCCCACCTCATTCGCCCTTACCTTCTTCACCACCTCTTCCTTCACCATCACCGCCTCCACCTCCTTTTTTTTTTTTTTGGAAGGATTCGTTGACTTATGCAGTATGCAAAACATTATCGGGTATGTTAGCATGCTTCTCAAAGCATGCAAAACATTTCTTCAATGAAAAACTTAGAAAACAAAAGACAAATTTAGAAAACATAAACAAAATTAAAACATGAAATCCAAAAAAAATAAAAAATAAAAGAACAAGCATATATAATCAAAACCAAAAATTTTCAAGATTTAGAAAAAACCAGAGCCAAAATAGGAACTCTAAAGCGCAGGAAGAACAACCCAAACATGAGGCTTTCATCTAAACCAAACGGCAAACAGATCAATTGGGCATCAAAAAGACCATAAAAAGACCAATAATTGTATCAGTTCAGCAACAGACACCTCATATCAATCAGGCAAGTGGAGAATGGAGAACTAATGAGGGTACTAGTTATATTCTTTAAGCAACTGACACCTAACATACAGCTCACAGTGTACTAAGGAAGAAGAAAGCATTTTAGCAAAGTGCATAATAATCATAGAAGTATGAGACAACAAACAAACAGAACAATTCACAAAACTACAGAACCAAGAAAATAAAAACAAGTTAAAAAATAACTTTAAAAACTCACTCAGTAACCAAGGAAACCAAGCACCAACTAAAAGCACCAAACCAAACCAACAACAACAAAAAAAAATTCATCTTGAAAAAGAAAAAAACACCCAAACCACATGATACCCATATCATGTTCTTCATTTTTATCTTATTCTTTCTTCAACTTTTTGGTTTTCTTCATTCTTTCTTTTTTATTTTTATTTTTATTTTTCGGTTACAGAGAAAAAATAGATTGAGACTGAGAGAGAAATGATAGAGAGAGAGAGAGAAGAGAGACATAATGAGAGAAAAGTGTGAGAGAGACGAGAGGATAGAGAGAAAACTAGAGGGATTGGGAGAGAAAGCTTCCAATCCGCAAATGGCAAAGAAAATTTTTAGGGATTGGGAGGGATTGGATAGTATCGATTGTTGTGTGTTCATGTGGGGGTTCGTGAGTTTTGAGAAGAAGAAAAAAAAAAAAAAAAAAAAAAAAAAGGACATGAGAGAGGGAGGCATGTGAGAAAAATAATAAAAAAACATGTTTTCAAGGATGTCCAAATACCAAAATACCTTTAATCCATTGAAGTTAACAAAATTTTAATAACGATGGGAGGTGTTTTAAAATATTTCAAAGTACAAAATTTATTATGAAATAAGGATATATTTTTCTTTATTTTAAAACAAATTTATTTAATTTTTTTTTAAAATTTTTTTTTTTTTTATCTTTCTTTCTTTTACTCCTCCAATTAACCTCTATCATTTTTCTCTGAATTTTTTTTTCTTCTATCATTTTTCTCTAAATTAACTTCTATCATTAACTTCTACCATTTTTCTCCAATTAAAACTCTTATATGAGTAAAGTGAATCCTATAAGAATCTTAGAAACTATTAATGTATATTTAAATCTAGTCTTTGAAGCTACTTAAAAATTAATGATGGAGGGTTTGATATTAAAATTTTCAAGTTAATTTGATTGAATCTGGCTATTTATATATAAATATATAAATTCTATTATCTTGGATTTTATATCCAAAATTGTCATAGACAACTCCTATCCATATATGGATATGTGTGTAAAACTTTTTAATGTGCCTATCCAAATGTGGATAGGTGTTGTTCTAGAAAAATCCCGAATAGAACTACCTAGGTAAGAGGATTCCCTATATATTATGGAGCAAATAACATGGAATTCATTCCATTTACCAAAATCTTTAACCAATATCACTACGACAAATATTGCTTTGTGCGCCATTAAAACGCTTTACGGCATATAATACGCCTTATAAAGCTTTGCCATAAAAAGTCATCACTTTTTACGGCATTCATTGTCTACCTTAAAAGCATTTAAAAAACGCTATAAATATATTTATTTATGGCATACATTTTCTTGCTATAAATAGATATACTTTTTTGGCATATAATTTATGCCGTAAAACTCATGGTGAAATAATAAATCACATCTTTCATGACATATTTTTGCATGCCGTAAATAAATAAACATTTAGGGTATGCTTTTGGTGCCATTAATATGTATATATGATCTTTTGCTACAAAATTGTATTTTAATACTTATTCATGCTATAATATCATGTTTATCTGTATTAATTAATACAAAAATTCACTTTTAGTTACATATCTTACTTTGTCACTAAACTATGTGATACATCAAAATTGCAATTTACATTAAAAGAGATAATATTGTATTGTCACAAAATTTCTTTTACATTCGAATTCTAACACAAGTACACTAAGCATAGTGTATTACATATAATAAGATTTACACAGCAAAAAGGAAAAAGAAAAAAAAAACACACATTTTTCAGTAGGAAAGAAAATAATGTTGCTTAGTTTCTCGACTGTCTTTGGAACATCTGATCAACATTGAATTCATCCAAAATACAATGCTCCTACTGTAGCAACTGAGACACAAATTGCTTATTAATTAATTACCTAGCAAGTAAAAGGGAAAAAAATATATATAAAATCTATGAGAAATTTCAATAAAGAAAGTTAACATACAAAATTGCACTAAAACTCCCAACAGCCCAACTCCAGCAAAGTTAGCAGCCAAAAAATGCCATAGGATATATAAAAATCAACTAAAAAGATGGATATTAAACCAACAACTAGTTATCTTACCATTAAATCAGGTAAATGGATTTTTATTTTAGAAAGCATAATTTCACACTTGTATGCCTGCCTTAGCTTGATCTGAAATAAACCAGTAACATTTTCATCAAGGAGCAAAGAGAGATAATGTATTCCACAAATCCTCCTTTCATGAAAATGCACATCCCAAAATGAAGTTAACAATAAAAAAAAGGCCTTGCAATTAAAACATGCACTGGGGTAATTTTCTAGCTTGCATACTTTGTGCAAGATGATTAACCAGCAAAAACTAGGTAAATCAGTTTGCTTCACAGGCCAGGAACAAATTATCTAGTTAAATACCATCCATAATATGATTATTTCAATTTTGAATTTTAAAAGTAACATTGTGACACTAGCTAAGAAGCCTTCAGAATAACTTAAACATGAAAAAATAAAAATGAAAGGCTTAAAGTTGGAGCTAAATATGTTTTGACTTGCTTGTGCCATTAACCTGGAATAAAATAGAGAAATAAAAAACAAAAGACACTTTATCAAATACACAAACCAAAAGGAGAGCTGCACTTTGAAAAAGGTAACATGGATTTGGGACAAGCAATCAATAAAATTGCTCAAGGCTACAATCTGTATATTAAACACCTATATCTAGAAACATAAAACAAAAAGAAACTGAAAAATAAGGTACATATAAAGATATTCAATAAACCAACTAGTCTTCAAACATTAAGCGAAAAGAATGATCAGTCTGAAGAGCACATACGAAAGGAGTTTCTCATACGAAAAAAAAAAAAAGTTAGGCATTAATTAAGCTGAGGCTAAGTCAAAATAAAAAAGAGTTTCTCATACGAAAGGAAAGAATGTCCAATCCTGAAAGAGATCCCATAAAAGCAGGTATAGATGTCTCGAGGTGAAGAAGCCGACTCATCTTTGTTTGGGTAATCTAGGATGACGTTGGCTAGGTGGTATTTGCCCTCGAGGGAAACTAATTCTTGACTCAAGGTGATTTTGGGTGAATATTAAGAAAGGCTTTTCCTTCTCTCTTTCCTTTTTATACGACATGAAGATTGGATAATTAGGCTGCAAGAAGAGTCAGTCGAGGCTGCATCCTCAGAGAAGGGTAATTCTAGAGTTCGTCTTCTGCCTTGAGAATATTTTCAAGGCTTAATTGTCTATAGTACGAGTCCTGGTCTCATAAGTGTGAGAGAGTAGAGTTTAGGTTTACAAAGGCTTGGTGTCCCTCGAATCCTGATTCTACAGAAAGATTGTCTGAGTTTTTATCATCGGATACATTTCCCAAGTAGCCTATTGATTTAATTATTGGGTAGCTTTCTACGGAGATGCGGTTATATCTATGTTTAGAGGAGTTGGAAGACATGTTTGTCTAAGGGAAGACTTATCAAGTGAAGTGTTTGGAAGAGGAAAAATAGAAAACAAGAAGAAATGGAAATAAAAAAGGATTGAAAAGGAGAAACTAACCATGAATTGTGAAGAACATGAAAAATACAAATTTGAGGTGGAAGTGAAAGAAATGTGCAGTAGGACGCGAAAGACCATAAGGAACACTTCATTTGGTAGGTGCGAACATGATAGGAATAAGCAGGTTAGAATGGCAGAGCTTTGAGCAAGACTGTCAAGGTTTTAGGTTAGAAATGGTAGGAGGCGAATTCACGAAAAGGAAAAGAAATAGAAGCTTTGCTTCGAGGGATTTTTTGTGTGTAAAAGAAGAAAATGGGGGTTAAGATGAGGTATTTATGCAAGATTCAACAGCCAAGATGTAGAAATTCATATCAAGGACTGAGATTGAGTAGCTGTTGGCGATTTGATGTATAGCCATTCCGCCAGACCTAGGAAGCTAAACCAAATGACACGTGTCGGCGTAGCGGTGGCATCATTCATAATGTCATTATTGCTTATCAAACCAAAAGTCTCAGACATTTCCCGTCTACTCTGATTGACCAAAGGTTCTGACCTAGAGTGTGATGGTAGGACTTTTGATTTTTTTTAATATATAAATATAATAAAGTGCAATAAATCTGTAATTTGCTTTAAGAAAATAACTGAATGACTATTTTTTTTTTATTTTTNTGTATATTGTTTTTGCTCATTTACTTTTGCTTAATATGAAAAGTAGAATATCTAATATATTTTTAAATACTAAAAAATAAAAATAATTATGAATTTTGGTAAATAATTTTTAATTTAATATTTNGATAATTTATATTTTTATTCTGTTAAAAAAATTTATTGATGTAAAAAAATATAATTATACTACTAAGAAGTCTATATTATATTTAAAAGTTAATGAAAGTATATTAAAACATTTTTTAAAATGAAAATCAACAGAACTGTATAAAAATATTTCGTAGCTATATGAAATAATATAAAAAAGTTTAAACATAAAGGTTTATAAAAGTCGTTTAAATTTATAAGTCATTAAAAAAAAAGTTTATGAAAGTTGTTCAAAGTCTATGAAAGTCATTTAAAAAAAATTATAAAAATGAGTCAAAGTCAAGCATACTTTTATAAACTCTACAAAAGTCTATAAAAATCTATTAAAGTCTACAAAAGTCTATGATTTAAAAAAGTATGCAATAGTCTCCAAAGTCCTAATTGAATACACCCCACTAAGTCTAGATCTTCTATCAAAACTTATTTTTATTGTTCCTTCTGAATCTTGTTGTATAATTTTTTTATTAGTAGAAATGTTTTGAATTGTTGTGACAAGTTGTTCTTCTGCCAATGTCCAGTTTGAAGGTAATGTTATTTCTGACCATGGGATGGCTCTAGGTATTTTAATATTAGAATTTGGGTAATTACTTTGTATTAATACAGTTTATCTTCTAGAATTAATTGTTTTTTGCATTAAAGTTCATATTAGTTCCTGAGACTTTGTAATGGATTATGTATATTAATGCTAAAGGTTGTCTTCCTTCTAATACTTTATATCATGATGTTTTTATGTTTAAAGTTAATATTTTTAGTATATGTGGATTTGATAAACTTACTATGATATCAAAATAACATTTAAAATGTAATGGGCCAGCTTGTTTCTATTATTCCAAAAATATTGTCTTTGAATTCTAAAAATGTAGCATCTCTCAAACATAATAGTATTGAGGTATTTAATCCTAATTTTGTTAATGGTTTTATTCCGACTTGTATTAATCCTATATGTAAGAAATTATGACCATCTTTTCTATGTTTTTTAATATTATATATATTTAATAACTGACAAGTTTCATGTTCTTTACTTATTGCATATGTTCTTTCAACTGTTTTTACATGTGGCTTACTTTAAATGATGCTAATGACCATGATTGTGTATGATAAATGTCATTATGAGATATATTTAGTACATTTTAATTATTTATTTCATGGTTTGAAAGATTACTGGATTGGTAACTATAATGTTCTTCATTTACTAAATTTGGCATTTCTCTAATTGATGAGTTTGAACTGGTACTAGCTCTAGAATTATAAGAATTAGATCTAAAAATTCTATCCATAATTTAATGCTAAATTTAAACTAAGATATCATTTCACTTACATCTTTGAATATGTTTATGTTATGATTTTTGGTATTGGATTGATGATTACATAAAAGTAAAATAAAGAACACAAAGATTTATAAGGTTCACCAAAAACAACTTTAGCTACATCCTTGGCTCCAGTGAGGAGCTTATGCTATATTTCATTATCTCTCAAGAGGAAATTTGCAAGCCTAATACAATAGAGAACTAATTCTCATAACCACAGCTCTGTTACATCTAGAAATCCCCACAAAGATCTCACACATATCACAAAGAAAACTCTCATACAGAGAGAAACTCACAAAGTAAACCCTAAACAAATCGGCACACAACTCATATGCTATAGTGATAACATAACATTATATATCACCGCAGACACGAAGCCTTCCATGTGGCACCATCACAAAGAGTCAGCTATGATCAAATAGGCAAGCTTCAAATGGTGTAACCCTTTATTGAAACGACAACACTTTTCCACTGGACATAGAAAGATAACAAGTAACAGGCCTTCCAACAAATGGGCCTAATGTTTAAGGATTATTATTACATATCTCCACCTAATCCTTAAACACTTAAGATAACAAAAATATATAGCATAAACCTCAACACATTCTCAGCAATTTAATTTATCAAAGGAAATTGACAAATTAATCTGCTCCAATACGAAGCAGAGACTTGCAAGTATTAAACTTTCCTACAGAAAGAACCTTTGTACCAAAATTAGAAAGATTATACTCTGTAGGTATTTTCTCTAATTTAAAAACATCATTAGAAACTAAATCTCGAATAAAGTGATATTTAACTTGAATGTGTTTTGATCTTTCATGAAAACACAATTTTTACAAAGATGTATGACACTTTGATTATCATAATACAAAATAACATCTTTTTTTAAAACCTTTAATTCACACAAAAGTACTTTAAGCCAGACAGTCTCTTTTGCAGCTTCAGTTGCTGCAATGTATTCAACTTCTGTAGTAGATAAAGCTACTACAGATTGCAAATGAGACTTCCAACTTATACAATTACCACATAAAATAAAAACATAAGATATTGATTTTATATTATCTCTGTCACCTGCATAGTTAGAGTCCATAAATCCTAGTAATTCAACATTTATCACCCTTATAAACTAATCCTTCACTTTTAGTAAATTTCATGTACTGGAGAAGACATTTCATAGTTTCCCAGTGTGGTATACCAGAATTAGCCATAAATCTACTAAAGACACTAATTGCATAGGACAGATCTAGTCTAGTACAAATCATACTATACATTACATATCCTACAACACTAGAATAAGGCACAAAGATCATGTCTTCTTTTTCTACATCAGTAGTAGGGCATTGATTACTAGATAGTTTTAAATGAGCTCCTACAGGAATTCAAACAGATTTAGAAGTTCCCATAGAAAATTTAGAAACTACCTTATTTACATAAGAAGTTTGAGACAATTTCATTAAAAACTTACTTCTGTTTCTAGTAATAGTAATACCTAGAATATTTCTAGCAAAACCTAAATCTTTCATATCAAACTCAGATTTAAGTAAATCCTTTCTCTGTATTTCAGTATAACTAGGACCAGTTAACAGCATGTCATCAACATATTACAACAAACAAACAGATTTATCAGTTCCTAAACCTCTAAAATACAAACAACTATCATATTGACTCCTCGAAAAACCAATTTTAAGAACAAAGGAATCAAAACGTTTATAGCACTGCCTAGGAGACTAATTAAGACCATACAAAGACTTTTTTAACAAACAAACTAGCTCTTTGTTACCTTTAACAATATGAAAACCCTTAGGTTGTCTCATATATATCATTCTTTCTAAGTCCCATGTAAAAAAGCAGTTTTAACATCTAACTGCTCAAGTTCCCAATTAAAATGAATGACTAAGGATAACATGACTTTAATGGTAGTATATTTAACAACAGGTTAAAAAATTTCATTGTAATATATTCCTTCAACCTGTGTAAAACCCTTTGCTACTAATCTAGCTTTTATACTTAATAGGTTCTGTACTGGTCATGCCTTTTTAACCTTAAAAACCCACTTACACTCAACTATCCTTTTATTTGGGGGTTCAGAAACTAACACCCAGGTTTGGTTATGATGTAAGGATTTCATTTCTTCTAACATTGATGCCTTCCACTCTTTTGATTGCTTAGATTTAATGGCTTCTGTATAAGTTTTAGGCTTACAATCTACTAAGTCAGAAAAAGAAACTAAGGCATAGGATAAGCACTCTGCTAAAGCAAATTTCCTATCAGGTTTGACCTGTCTTTTACTTCTATCCCTTGTTAACATATAGTCATTTGGAACTAAAACTTCTTCACTTGACTTAGGAGATTGGTTTTCTTCAAGATCAGATTCTCCACTAGACACAACAGTCCCAGCTAGTTCTTCTACAAATTCTAAGGTTTCTTTGTGTTTTTCAATTAAGAATGGCACTGTGATAACCGTATCTTGCCTCTCCACCCCAAAGGGTAAAGCTAAACTCTTAGAATCTGAAGTTATTTGCATCCTAGAATCTGTCTTGTTTTTAGTTTTACATGGCATGGTCTTTTCATCAAACACTACATCCCTACTAATAATAACTTTAAAACCTTGACTCTAATTTATCCAAAGTCTATAGCCTTGGAAACCTAAGGGATAACCTAAGAACACACATTTAATACCTCTAGGTTCTAATTTTCTCTCAGATTGATGTGCATATGCTGCACATCCAAAAATTCTTAACCTACTATAGTTTGGTTTTTTATTTGACCAATCTTGTTCAAGTATTTTAAGATTAATAGCAGTAGAAGGACTTAAATTAATCAGATAAGCAGCAGTCATCACAGCCTCACCCCAAAATAGATTTGGTAAACCAGAGGAAATAAGCATGCATCTTACTTTATCAAGTAGAGTTCTATTCATTCTTTCAGCTATATCATTCTGTTGTGGTGTGTGCTTAACAGTTCTGTATCTAATTAAACCACAAGAATTACAGAAGGAATCAAATTCAGCATTGCAAAATTCCAAACCATTATCATTCCTCAGAATTGTCACAGTCTTATTTACTTGATTTTCAACCAACAATTTCCATTCTTTAAATTTCATAAAAGCTTCATCCTTTTATTCTTAACAAATAAACCCAAAGTTTTCTTGAAAAATCATCAATTATAGATAAAAAAAAAATATTTATTTCCAGTTTGGGTCTGAACCTTGGCAAGACCCCATAAGTCAGCATGAACATAGCTTAAAATAGATTTAGACTTATATGTACTTTTTCTAAAACTGAGTCTATGTTGTTTTCCCAAAATGCAAACTTCACAGAAAATGATTTTATCCTTACCAAAAACTTATTGTTTATGCAAGTGATGTAAACTATTTTCATTAATATACCCTAGTCTAGCATGCCATAAACTTGTAAGATCATTAGAGGAAATAACAAAAGCATTCACAATACCAAAAAAGGTTTTTCCACACAGTACATACAATCCATTATGTTTAATACTCATAATAACTAAGGAACCTCTAGTTATTTTAATAATATCATTTGCAATTTTACAAGTTAATCCAAACTCATCAAGCATACCAATAGAAATTAAATTTATCTTAAGACCAGGTACACATGTCTTACTTTAGTTAACAATTTAAGCGATCTATCATGCAATTTAAGCTGAATAGAACCAATTCCAACAACATCACATGCAAGGTTATTTCCTAACAGAACTTGACCTCCATTCATTTCAATGTAAGAAATAAAAGACTCTTTATTGGGACACATATGGAAAGAACAACCATAATCTAAAATCCATTCATTTTCAGTAAAAATAGTAGATACCATTAAAACAATAGGTGAAGTCATATCAGATGTTACTAAAGACAGATCTCCAGTTTCTTGACCATTACTGTTTATTCCTTTATCTTTATCATCATTTTTCTTTTTAAAACAATTTTTAATGTAGTGACCTGTTTTTCTACAATAGTAACATTTCCTATTACTGAACGTTGACTTACTTTGACCACTCCCCCTCGACTTACTCCTATTTTTATTACTATTGTTATTACCTTTATAAGAAGAACCTCTAGATAGGTTTCTACCCCTTATAGTTAATCTTTCTCCTCTGGAATCAGTTTTAAGTTCTAGTTCTTTAAACTTAAAAACAATAACAATCACATCAATAGTTAGAGTCTCTCTGCCATACTTTATTGCATTTTTCACTTCTCTATACATTTTAGGTAAAGAATTAAGCAAGATAACATCATTAAGAAATGTAACTTTACCACACAAAGTATCAAAAAGTAAAAGAATTGAATCTACACACCAAAAACAAAGTTATATCATAAAACAAAAGATCAATCACAGAACAAGTTAAACAAAGAAGAAATCAACTATCAAATTGATTTCATTAAAGAACGTCTCTGAATAGCATTACCCTAGGACCAATCTGTATTCCGAAAAAAAAAAAAAAAAAAGATTTTACTTAGAACTGGAAAAAGACAAAATTTCAAGATTCTTCAAAGCCCTAGAAAAAACTAAAGAAAAAACTTGCGTAGACTCTACCACATAAAACAGTTTAAACCTCAAGATTTTTTTAAGGCGGAAAATCCAGACTTCTCCACAAAGTTACAAAAGGAAAACCTACAATCTCAAAGGATAGAGATCCTAGGTTCTTTACCATATTCAAAGCAACAAACAGACAAGAAAACAAATAAAACAAAAAACCTCTAGAGACAAACTCTATATCAAAGTTAAAAGAGATAGATTAGAGAGAATATACCATATTGATGATCTTTAGATAATAGTCATCAGAGAAAAATTTTAGCACAAAGATTGTATCCAGAACTAAACCACCAATTACCAATCCACGGGTTGAAGATCAGAAAAAGTTTCAGATCAGGAATCTAAAATCATTTACCAAGAGCCGATGAACACAAACCGTCACCGAGAACCGATGAACATGAACCGTCACCAAGAACCGATGAACACGAACCGTCACCGACTCCAAAAATCAAGCCTCCTCAAAACTAATCCAAAGAGCAAAAGTGCTCTGATACCAAATGTTATAATTTTTGGTATTGAATTGATGATTACATAAAAGTAAAATAAAGAACACGAAGATTTAGAAGGTTCACCGAAAACAACTTTGGCTACATCCTTGGCTCCAATGAGGAGCTTATGCTATATTTCATTATTTCTTAAAAGGAAATTTACAAGCCTAATACAACAGAGAACTAACTCTCATAACCACAACCCTGTTAAACCCAAAAATCCCCACAAAGATCTCACACAGAACACAAAGAAAACTCTCACACAGAGAACAACACAGAGAGAAACTCACAAAATAAACCATAAACAAATCGGCACACAACTCATATACTACAGTGATAACATAACATTATATATCATCGCAGACACGAAGCCCTCTATATGGCACCATCACAGAGAGTCGGCTATGATCAGATAGACAAGCTTCAAGCAATGTAATCTTTTAATGAAACAGCAACGCTTTTCTACTGGACATAAAAAAAAATAACAAGTAATAAGCCTTCCAACAAATAAACCTAATGTTTAAGGATTATTATTACAGTTTCCATAGCTGACTTTTCCACTCTTGCCTAACTACTATGCCTCTCTGTGAAACTCACTAATTGGCCTATGTCTTACAGTTTGGTCAAAAAAACTAAAAAAACTAGAAATGAGTCGAAAAATATTTAGAATAAATTTATCAGAAAATATAAAATACTTATTAGATTGGAAACTATTATGGCTCTTGTACCAAAATAGTAAATGTATATATATATATATAACTCTTAAAGCAAAGAAAAATACAAAAATCAAAGAAAAATATGAATTTTAAAGAAAAATAGAAAAAAAAAAAGAGCATTATGATCAATGTATTTTTATTTGCTTTAATATGAATTTTAAAGCAAAGAAAAATACTAGTAAAGGCCAAACATTATTAATCCAAAGTAACTTTAAAAATACAAAACTATACCAAAACCAATAAATTGGATTGACATAACACTTCCATCAGAATGGACTTTAGTAAATGAACAACCAATTAGGCCAGCACAAAATACTCTAGGAATTGATGATCACATACAACAATACTTAGATGGAATTGTAAAAATAACATTTGAATCATCTAGACAATCTGCATCAACATCTAGAAGATCTTTTAGCCATACTCCCAAGATAGAATCAATAACAACTGAAAGTACAACAAAAAGATACCAAGAATTAGAAAAAGAATTACAAAAATTAAAAATTAGAGAATTAGAGGAAGAAATTAAAATATTAAAATTAAAATCAATTCAAACAACAGCACAAGTAACTCAGCCAGTCTATAGTAATGAAGGTAGTTCGTCACCTACAGAATCTGATTTCATAGACCAAAGATTAAATACAATTAAAAAAGAATTTAAACCTAGTTGGAAAAAATTAGATACAGAAATGATGTCATCGCCTAACAAAGAAAAATTATTAAGATATAGACAAAAGTATGAAAAGGATGAAAAAGATAGAATTTGGAAAAGCTGGAAGCAGTTAATGATTCAATTACAAACCAATATACCATTTTTTGAATTCTTAGAAAATCATTATGAAAAATCTTTAGTTACATTAACAAAAGAAAAATGGATTAAATCAGATAAAACAACAATTATTTCTGCTACACCTCCACCAAAAGAAATAATCATAACACATTAAAATACACCAATAGTAGCATCGCCATTTAAAGTTCATAATGAAAAACAAGAACAGTCAAAAGAAATTAAAAAAATAATTGAACAGAATAACTATACTAATCAAAGTTTAATTACAATAGGAAAGCAACTAGAAAATTTAGAAGTAAAAGAAACCCAACACATTCAGAAACCAACTAAAACAAACCAACCACCTTTAATAAAATTTTCTGAATTAAAAAACAAACCTTCACTAAAAATAAAACAGATAGATGAACTCATTCAACAAACAAAACAAGAATCTACATCTTCATTGTCAGTAATACATGACAACCCGGATACCACTAGTGAATCTGAGTCTGAAAAATCACAGCAAAACTTAGAAAGAATTAAAAAGAAATATGTAAAACCAACCAAAGATTGGACACCTAAACAGTTACCTTTAGATATACAAGAAAATTCTAGTAAAAACCAATTTTCAGTATCTCCAAATAAATTATGAGTGGAATATTGATGATTTATTAGAACAAGAAATACTTAATAAGTTAAATCATAAGTCAATGACTGCTAATTGTTATTTAAAGAATTATGATTTAAAACAAAATGAAATAGTAGAACTTTTAGTTACAGGATTCATTGGAGTTCTACACTCTTGGTGGGAAAAACACCTCACTGAAGAATCAAAAAACTCAATAATTTATGCTGTTAAAAAAGACGAAGATGGTATACCTATATTTGATGAAACAATAGGTCTAGGAGTACCAGATGGAGTCAATACATTATTATATACAATTATTAAACATTTCATCGGAACACCTACAGATGTATCCACTAGATTACATGACCGGTTAACAAATTTAAAATGCCCAACTCTAAGTGATTTCGATTGGTATGCAACTATATTTACAAGAAAAGTAATGATGAGGGAAGATAGTAACCAATCATTTTGGAAAGAAAAATTCATTAACGGATTACCTAGTTTATTTTCTCATAAAATTAGAGACATACTTAGTAATGAACAGGGATATATTAATTATAGTTCCTTAACCTATGGAGATATAATTTCATTAATTAAGAAAGAATGATTAAAAAAGTGTATTGATATGAAAATAACCAAACAATTGCATAAAGAAAGAAGTAAAGCAAGATATGAATTAGGTTCATTCTGTACACATTATGGAATAGATGATTTACCCCCATCTAGAAGACATAATAGAACTAGTAAAAAAGAAAAATTTGAAAATTCTTTCCAATATTACAAATACAAAAATAAAAATGCTAGGAATTTCTATAAGGATAAACGTCCTAAAAAATTCTACAAAAATAAAGAAAAACCAAAATATTCAAAAGATAAAGTAAAATGTTATAAGTGTAATAAATATGGTCACTATGCCAATAAATGTACTGTTAAATCTATAATTAATCAATTGAAAATAGAAGACGAAGAAAAACAAAAATTAATCAGTACTTTAGAACTACAGAACACAGACAGTGAATTAGAATCAGAAATAGTTATTACATCCAGTGATAATGAATCAGGATCAAGTCAATCTTCTGATAATGATATTAACATAGGCTGCCAAGATACTTGTTGTCTAGGTAAAACTATAAACGTACTAAATAAGGAAGAAGATGAAGATCTCATTTTAGAATTATTAAGTAAAATAGATAACCCTGAAGAAAGGATAAAATATTTAAAAAGATACAAAGAAATGATGATTAAAAATCAGGATAATACTGTGAAAATACAACCAAAAATGGGATTAACAGAAACACTAGATAGATTTAAAAATAAACATAAAGAATTAATAGTAAAAGACTTATATCAAGAAATTAAAATATTAAAAACAGATATTAAAGAATTAAAAATTCAAACCACAACACTAGAACAACAGGTCACAACCTTAATTGATAACAAAATAAATCTAGAAGATAATGAGGAAGAAGAAATTGATAGTCACAATAATTGTATGGCAAGAATACAACATATGAAATATAGGAAATGGCATATTAAAATAAAGATAATAATAAAAGACTTCCAATTTACTACATATGCTTTAGTAGATTCAGGAGCAGATTTAAATTGCATACAAGAAGGAATAATACCATCTAAATACTTTGAAAAATCAAAAGAAAGACTAGCATCAGCAAATGGTAGTAAAATGCAATTGAAATATGAAATCAATAATGCATATGTATGTCAGAACAATATATGTTTCAAAACATCTTTTGTTTTAATAAAAAACATGACAGACAAAGTAATTTTAGGAATGCCATTTATTACCTTATTATATCAATTTACCATAGAAAATGACAGTATAATTAGCCAACCAATGGGAGAGAAAGTAGTATTTGAATTTATAACTAAAACAGAAATGAATGAAATTAATATTCTAAAAGAAAATTCAATCTCAAAAAATCTATATTTAATAAACTCAAAATTTAATCATTTAAACTATTTACATCAAGAAATTAAGTATGCAAAAATTGAAGAACAATTAACAGACAAAAATTTACAACAACAGATTAAACAATTTGAAGAAAAACTAGTAAAAGAAGTATGCTCAAATCTACCAAATGCCTTTTGGCATAGAAAAAGACATATAGTAAATCGACTCTATATTAAAAACTTTGATGAAAAGAAAATTCCAACCAAAGCTAGACCCATTCAAATAAATGAAGAAACATTAAATTTTTGTAAAAAAGAAATCTCTGAATTACTTAGTAAAGGAATCATTAGTAATAGTAAATCACATTGGTCATGTTCAGCCTTTTATGTTCAGAAACAAGCTGAATTAGAACGAGGAGTTCCAAGATTAGTAATCAATTATAAACCACTTAATGAAGTCCTAGAATGGATTAGATACCCAATTCCTAATAAAAGAAACTTAATTAAATAGCTCAGGCTACAATATTTTCAAAATTTAACATGAAATCGGGATTTTGGCAAATACAAATTAATAATCAGGATAGATATAAGATAGCTTTTGTAACACCATTTGGTCATTATGAATGGAATGTAATGCCTTTTGGATTAAAGAATGCACCTAGTGAATTTCAAAAAATAATGAATGAAATATTTAACCCGTATAGTCATTTTACATTAGTTTATATTGATGATGTTCTTGTCTTTTCTCAATCAATAGAACAGCATTGGAAACATTTAAACAAATTTGCTAAGATAATTAAAGAAAACGGCTTAGTTGTCTCAACACCTAAAATAAAACTTTTCCAAACAAAAATAGATTTTTAGAATTCAATATTTATCAAGGTAAAATCACACCTATAGATAGAGTAATTCAATTCGCAGATAAATTCCAAAATCAAATTTTAGATAAAACTCAATTGCAAAGATTTCTAGGATCTCTTAATTACGTAGCAGAGTTCTATGAAAATCTTAGAGCCAAATGTAAACCTTTATTTAATAGGTTAAAAAATAATCCAGAACCCTGGATAGAAAAACATACTTCCATAGTTCAAGAAATTAAAAAATATGTTAAATCATTACCCTGCTTAGGAATACCCTCAGACAACTCATTCAAAATAGTTCAAACTAATGCTTCTGAAATTGGTTTCGGAGGAATACTTCTTCAAAAACTCACTCCAGAGTCACCTGAACAAATAGTCCGATTTCATTCTGGAACTTGGACTTCTTCCCAAAATAATTATAGTACTATTAAAAAAGAAATTTTAGCAATTATTTTATGCATTACAAAATTTCAAGATGATTTATTAAATCAAAATTTTTTATTAAGAATTGATTGCAAGTGAGCTAAATATGTTTTAGAAAAATATGTTAAAAATATTGCTTCAAAACAAATTTTTGCCAGATGGCAATCCATATTAAGTATTTTTTTTTATTTTGATATTGAATATATTCAAGGAGATAAAAACAATATTCCTGATTTCTTAACCCGGGAGTTTCTACAGGGAAAGGATCATGGCAGAGAAAAAGAAATCAACTAGTGAACCAGAGTCATCAACCCCTAGTCAACCAAAGTTGGGGTCATCAACCCCTAGTCAATCAAAACAACAGTTAGTTAAATTAGAATCACCTAAACCAATTTTCAGTTCCAACCTATTCAGAACAATAGATCCAACAAGGCCAAATTACTAGTCAGCCTTAGTAACCTCATATGATCCATATGCAGTAACTCCAAGTTAGCCTTTTACACCCTTAAGTCAAAGACAACCTCAGTCACCTTATCATCCATTATCGAGTTATTCTTTGTTTTATATTGAACCAGTCTATGAAAAAATAAAAAATCCAAATCAATTAGCCAAAGCATTCTTTCTACCTAATTTCCATTATGTACCAAGTCATCCAAGTAAAACTTTAAGATTCTATACAGATATTTTGATAAAAACCAAGTCAGTCCAGATCAGCCCAATCTATGGTCAAGATAAAAGATTACTATACCATAAGTTAACCATTCATAAAATTTTAAATTTACACGAATGAGATACTTCCCCAGCCACATTCAAAACAATAGAGGAGTTACCATTTACTTATTATGATTATATTGATGCCTGGGAAAAAGTTTTCCTTTATCAGAATGAGTTATTCAGTCACTCGTAGTTCATCAATTAGGACCACAAATTCAAAAGAAACTTTCCAAGCTGGTTCTTCCAATGGTGGTCTGATCACGGTTTGGAACATCCTCACTTCCTAGTAAAGCTTTAAGAGACTTATAAATATTTTCTCAGTAAATACCAGTCTTCCAAACAAGAAGAAAAATTCATGGGAACATTGTTATTCATGTCCAAATATAAAATCCCTTGGATATTCGAATGGTCCTATACCAGTGAAGATGATCTAGTATGGAGATCTAATTCAGTAAAATGGTGGGATAAATTCAACATAGATAGGATATCCAGTCAAGTTCTACTCGAATTCCCCTCCGAGCCAGCTAAAAAATAGACTATTCAGTCATCATCTCAGTCAAAAACCAAGAAAGAATTACTTCAGATGGCAGAACAATTACTTCAGCAAGCTTCCCAGTTAAAAGAATCCGATGAAGAATCTGAAGCTTCATCTCCACAGCCAATCAAATAAAAGAAGAAAGAAAAAATCAATTGGGCCGATTATGAAGACAGCCAGGATCCATATGACTTCAGTCCGTTTGATCTTGGCGATGATTAGGCCTCCATCAGTTAAGTCACCGAAAGTAAAAGCAGATTAGTCAAGTCACCGAAAGAAAAAGCAGATTTACCCAAAGTAAAAACAGATTCTCCGACAGAAAAGAGTAAAAGCATATTTACCCAAAGTAAAAGCAGATTCCCCGACAGAAAAGAGTAAAAGCAGATTTACCAGAAGTAAAGCAAATTCCCTGATAGGGGTAAAAGCACGGCCATCATTATTCACCGAAAGAAAAAGCTTGAATCTACAGTCAGGAAACTCGCCTATATAAAGCCTCAGTCAGAAGAGCTAAGCATCAAAAAATTTTCCTAGAGAAAAATTAAGAGAGTTTTGAGAGAGTTATTTGTATTTTTCAGTTCTAGTTTTCACAGTTTTGAATTTATGTAAATAAACTAGTTAAAATCTTGTAATCTTTATTTCCAGCCTATAAAATTCATTTTCAATCAATTTCAATTAAATATATAGGCTAGAATACTCTTGGTTGCATGCTACTGGCACAAAGGAGACCACCAAATTTTGCACCGAATGTTTACAATGCCACATACTTAATTCATAATTTTATTATTCTTATTTTAATTTAGTATTAATATTCTGATGTTCATGTAAATGTAGGGTGGATCAGCAAGCTCTAGCTTATATATATATATATACATGTATATATATATATATATATATTCTGATGTTCATGTACATGTAGGGTGGATCAGCTAGCTCTAGCTGGCACTTTAAGCTAAGATTAGATCTATGTCCTTTTCTTACCAAGACTTTAAAAATTTATTATAGTTAGAATTTATAAGTCAATGGAAAACTTTGTTTTTTTTGGTCGAAACAATGGTAGACTTTATATACTATATCACAAGTATATGAAAGTATTAAATTAGTATTGCTTAGGGTTAAAAACAATGTTTCTAATAACATATAAAGTTGAATTAAAAAAAACAAAAAAGTAAAAAGTAAATTTGAAAGCGATGCTATAGATCAAAAAATATATAGAACCATAGAAGCAGAAGCCGATCGAGTCGTTTGTTTGTCTTCGAAGGTAAAATTTTGCTCCTTTTAGTTTTAGACAATGTCATCGGGAACAAAACTTTACAGCAACTTTGTTTTTAAGGATTAAACTGTTAATGAAAATAGTTAGAAAATTCAATTAACCAATGCTGCATGTGTCTCTATCTGCTTGGCAAATGGACTAATTGCTTTTAGATTAATTAATTGATCAATAATTATAAAGGTACATGTAACATGTTCTTACCAAAATTAGACCAAAAAGATTTTAAATTTTTTTAATTATATTTTAGAAATAACATTCTAAAACATTCATAGATCATCCAGACAAAATTATTTTTCTGGATATATATATATATAATTTTGTTGAAAAATGCTTGGATGCATATCATATCAATACTTATGTTTGACACTTATTAACATGACAATATTACTAAAGTTGTAACTTGTCCAACTAGAATTTTTTTATTTTAAATTATTAATTGACGTAAAACTTTTAACATTTCACATATCAACATATTTCTAACAAATTATTAATACATATAGATTGAAAATACTATCTAGAATATCTAAATTAAATAAAGTAGTCTTAAATTCACACATTCTAACAAAAAGCCTCTAAAATTCTTGCAAAAAGATACGTAAAAGTGGCACATAGGATTGATATCTATATATTTTAAACAATTTAAATAATAGAGAATTTAACAACAATTATAATTAATGATTTTATAAAAGCAGTTTTAACACATTTTTATTAGTGATTAATTTACACAGGTATAAATAGTCAATTGAATAGATTAATATGGTATCGTATAGGTTTAGTTTGATATAAAAATTATTAAAAATATATTTTCAAATTCAAAATTTAAATCTTGAATGGAATGAAATGAAATTTTTCATTCCCAATTATAATGAGTTATAATATTGACCTGATTAATATTGCTAGCCAAAATATGAATTAATTTTAATTTTCACCAAAAAAAAAAATTGTAATATACAAGTAAACTATACTTCCACTGGTGTCCCCTATTCTTATCCAATTTAGAGGAGAGCCGTACATATATTTATGGTAGAGTCAACCTTAATAAATCAACACGTGCATATGACACAGAGAATTCATCACAATTTTTTTCAAAACAAAAATTTATTCTAATTCTGTTTTTCAAAAAATGAAAACAACTTCGAGAAAACAAATAAAATAAAAAAATAAAAAGGAAATTGAAGGAACATGGGCGATGAGAATAGTACAAGAAATTGGGAAGGGATCAGACAAAGTCGTGGGTTAAATCAAATAGACAAACCCCACTCCAATCGTGTCGGGCATGTGTGTTGGTATAAGCTGTCAGTGATAAACTGACAAAAGAGTACATGCATTTCCATGCAATTGTCGCTGCCCTTTTACACCTCCAAACCAGCTTCTGACTCTCCTGTTAATTTCTTCTTCTTCTTTTCTTTTTTCTTTTTTCCTTCTTTTTAATTACCCTTCTTACTTCTTCTTTTTAATTCGGCCATAAACCCATTATTATAATTTTTTTTTTTTTTTGGGGCAATGCCATTATTTTATTCTCATGTGTTGTTTGGCCATGATGAATATAATACTATGCCAAAACAAAGTCTAGCCATGTGGGGAAGTTAAACTCTCTGTGTTCAATTTTGGCCAACATGCGTACACCAATAACATAAACATTTTCAGAATTTATTTTATCTAAATAAAATCCATTTGTATGTTTCTTTAGGGACAAATTATTATTTTGTCATACAATTATTCTGTGCTAATTTGATTTCTTCATCCATATTTTTCTCTACTAATTGCATAAATTATTATTAAAGTGATAGTTGAATTATTATTTTTTAAAAATTTTTAAATTAATAAAAAGTTGTTAATTATTTTTTTATATTTTTCTTTAACATTCATTCACATATAAGTCTGGTGTATTTTTGCCTCTTTTAATTCTTAACATGTATTTTTACTTTGTAAGTGGAGTAGTTAAATTTTAATCTTTGAATATAATTTTCGACTTTAATATCAAATTAAATTATTAATTTTTCAAAAATTTAAAGTTGGAGTGTTACAAAAAAAATATAAAATAAATAATTATCTACTTTACATTAAATTACCATTTAAAAAAAATTAATTTAGTATTGAAACTAAAACATTTTAAAAATCTAAATTTAAAATCCAACACTTTTATCCAAAAAAAATATAAACAAATGTAAAAACTCAATAATAGATTCCAAAAAATTGGTCATACATATGTTAAAAAAATAGTATAAATATAATGATTATTCGCCATTTAATAGAAATTTAAAAACAAATAATTCAATTGTGAGAAACAATACTTTGAGGAGTTAAATAAATTATATTATTTATTTTGAGGAGTGAGAGATAAAAAAAAAAAAAGAGCACATAAGTATCCACCTTAAAATTTGTCAAAACTTGAGGTAACACCAAAATTGCATGGACCCGGATGCATTTTGCAACCTCTAAACACCCCACACCAGCCGAAAGATTAAGAAGAAAGTGGGTTTTCGCTAATCAAACAAAGAGTAGTTGAGCATTAGAGTACTATTCATCAAATCAAATCAAAGAATAAAGCACATAAGATTAATAAAAAAAGATTGGGTTAAAATTAGTGAGTGCCAGCTAACTTAAACACCTCACCAACCCAAAAGAGAGAGAAAAAGATAGGGTCTGTGTATTGTCTTAACGTGCCCACCTACCTGGCCTTGTCGTCGATGGATATGTCCAAAAAACCCCTTACTGCCGGGTCCTCGTGGGCCACATCCTTAGTGTTCCAGAAAATATTTTGAATGAGACAACAATAAGAATTTTACTTATGAGATATTTGATGAGTAACATATGTTGATTTATAAGTGTATAATATTATAGGTAATAAATAATATTAGTTCATAATTAATTAGTAATAATTTATAAATGAGTAATTTTAGTTCATAAATAAATAATATATTTATAATAAATAATATTAATATATAAATAATTAATATTAATCTTAAATAGTTAATATAAAGAAAATTTCAGTAATAAAGTGCTTATTGAAAGTCTAACTGTAAACGGTTATCATGTCCCAATATGAACAATTTTAATCAATTGGAGTAAAAAAAATATTATTTGTAAGTTAGATACATATAATATTTAACGAATTAATTGACTAATCCAAAATAGTTGACTTTTTTTAATTAAATTTTTAAAATGAAAAATTAATATATAATTAAATGCATCCAAAAATTAATATTTATTATTTGAGCATAAATCCTACTAGTAAGGGTGTAAATTTACTCTATCCAGCCCGTTCCGAGTCTAAAACTTTGGGTTCGAAGGGTTTGGACGAGACTTTTTCGAGCTCGAGAAAAAAGCATGCCAGGTCAATACTCTAAATTTTAAGGCCCGATGCCTAGCTCTATGGGTATCAAGCCGGGCTTCAATCTTGAGTATTACGCTCAGACTTCAAGTTTGAGTTTTAAGCCTAAAATTAAAGCCCAAAGTTTAATTTAAAATATTTTTTTTACTTAAAACATATTTAATAAAAAATTAAAAAAAAAATTATATTATGATAGTTTTATGCACTCAAAGTACATCATAAATTTAAATTCTAATAAAAAAGAAGTATAAGTTTCATCTTTCAAATATAATAAATTTGATTTGATTTTAAATATTAAATAAATAAATTATTTAATTGCATAACAATTTTTTAAGATTCTCCATATCTATATATATAATATAGAAAATTAATTATTAGTTTTTTTTTTTTTGTTTTTTTGTTAATTTAATGTGATTTATGATTTACACCAATAATTATTTAGATATATAAAAAAATTAAAATAAATTATATCGGACTAGTATTCAGGCTAGTCCAATCGGTAGCCCAATGGATTAGGCTTTAGGCTGATCTATACTAAAAATTTAAAATTCGAGCTCAATCCAAGATAAAATTTTGTTGTTTCTAGCTCGTGCCATATCAGGCTCAGACTAAATTTGTGCCAAATTTTTTTGGGCAGGTTTAAGAATTTTAATCTTTTCAGTTTTGCAATTTAACTTTCACAATTTAAAAAATTGAGATTTAGATCTTCCATTTATAATTTATTGCATTTCAAACCATATTTGACTTTTGACTAACAATGGTGTTAACGGTTATCTCATATGAGTTGTACTGCAATATCAAAGTGTAACTTTTCAAAAAAGAGTGTACAAAGTCTAAAATTTAAATTAAAAAGTATTAAAATGCATTAGAAAAATACATATTAGTATCTTTTATTTTCATAATTTTACAATTTAATACACTCTAGTTTGAAATTTAATACAGTTTAATATCAATCATGTGATTATATACA
Organism: Ochetophila trinervis; assembly: GCA_003254975.1. Lineage (NCBI taxonomy): Eukaryota > Viridiplantae > Streptophyta > Magnoliopsida > Rosales > Rhamnaceae > Ochetophila > Ochetophila trinervis. Next base: position 22,057 of record QANX01002181.1, on the reverse strand, counting down.
TGAGTCAACCATTAAGCTCTATCAGTCAAAAGTCAAACCTTATTTAAATTGAAACAAATTATAAATTGATGATCTAAATTGCAATTTTAGAAATTCAAAATTTTAAATTGCAAACTGCAAAAGTCAAATGTGTAATAAATTCTGAATATAATTTATTTTTAAAATATATTACAAAACAATATTTTATTTGGTATATATATCTCCCTCTATCTATCTATATACATATAGAGTAATGCTAGATATACAATTTAATCTATCGACATATTTATTAATTATTTTATTAATTTATCAGTAGACTAAGTTGTATTACTGGCGTTACTCATGCATAGTGCCTACTCATTGTTTTGTTATTGAGAATTTTTTTACCTTTTTAAAATGAGAGAATGAGAGAGCATAGAACAAACAAGGCCCTAACGTATACGTGAGAATGAGATCTTCTGTTTTTTTTTTATTTTTTTTTATCTTCATTTTTGACTGACCAGAAATAAAAATTATTTCATCTACAAAAACACAATTACTGTTCTATGTTTTTTTTTTCTTATTTTTTTGTTTTTTTTCTTTTGACAAAAAAAAATACAATAGAAAATCCAGATAGAATGTACTTAAAATAGTAAAAAAGCTGATATCCTCATTCATGTCCAACGTATGATCTCATTTTAGTAAAAAAGCTGTCACTTTTTTTAAAGTAATTTATTTTGTTTTTTTCTTACTATTTTTTTTAAATGATACGAAATTATATCATTAATAGACATGAATTGAAAAATAAAAAATAAAAATAAAAGATCATTATCTTTTTCATAGTAGCTACAAGCGTTTAATAGGGGTGATCATTTTAACCGAAAAAACTGAAAAATTGATCGTGGTCAGTTGGTCATAATGAAAGAAAATAAAATAAAAAAATGGGACCAGCTGGTACTGGTGTAAGTTTTGAAAAACCCACAGTTAACCAACCATACAGAATAATTTATTAATAATTTTTTATAATATTTTTTATATTAGGACAAAATTTTTTTTCTCTACATAAACTGGAATCTGAAAAATTTTAAACGACGGTTTAAACTTGTCGTATTAAGCATCATCATAAAAAATTTTAAAAATAAACGATGAACAAAAATAGATGTCGTTAACATCAAATACGATGGTTTTTATATGTCGTCTTTAAAGTCAAAATATGTTATATCCATATGGCTAATTCACAAATAATATGATAGGCAAAATACGTCGTGATAAGGTCTAACGTGACAAAATGTGCGTCGTCTTTGATGGGTGCACGACAAACAAAATGCGTTGTAATTGGTCAGCAACGACATCAAACACGAGTCTATGCTATTAAATGACCACACATAATTATGCTTTGTCTATAATATTTATTTTTTTTTTTGGATTTTTATTGGCAGATTTTAGATAAAAATGTCTGCAATTTTGTTGTGTGGCATGTTGTTGTGCCATATCTACAAAGAAATAACAATAAATCAACATAGATAGATAGATTCAGTGATAAGTATTACGCTAATAATTTTGTAGCACTCTCTGCTTCTTAAGTGTGATTGTGACACATATATTACTGTATTGGAGATGATGATTAACTGAGCAAGCTTAGTGGTGCTATAAGGTTTGACCGCCTTATTTTTTAGTTAAAGAGAAATTTTTTTTTATTTTCCTCCTACCTCCTATTTCCAGCTTTTTTAACAAAAGTTAGATGCATGAAATTTCAGCTAATGATATTGAAAATTAAAAAGTTATATTTGTTACTCTCTGAATTCTTTCAGTTTAGAAATCTTGTCATTATGCCAGCACTAGGAGGAAAGATCTCTAACATCACACACCCATCACCACCCAAGCTAAGAGTAAGGATCACTCTTGTTCTCTTTGTCTCTCATTCACTGCAAGTTCTTGAAAACACTTTGGACTCATCTACATAACTAGATTTTTTCATACATCGATTCATGTGTTCATTGTATTCTTACAAAACTTGACAAATGAAACAAGTCTCCCACCAAGCTCAATAAGTTGCCGACTTCTAGAAACTCTAAGTCCTGAATATATAAACCAAAATCAAACAACTCATTCACTCTAAACATGTTCATTCATGGGTCTTCAAACCCACCTCCATAATACCAAGCTAAAAGCTTCCCAAATAACCAAATCACAATATCACACCCCTAGTTCAAAATCCAACCCAAATCCACCACCCACCAATCACAACTCAACTCCCAAAAAGAATTTACAAGAACCACAAAAACCAAAAAAAAAAAAAAAAACTCAAGATCCAAACTTTCCAAAAAGAACTCACCTTATGCAAGCTCTCCGGCCATTGTATCGAAATCTTATACCCATTAGGCAGTGGGATCAAGCATAGTGGGGTCCCCTCCAGCAGAGGGCAATGACGTTCCCTATAGAAGTTCATATCTCGGCTAAGCTGACTATTCCTCATAGGGTCCTCACAAGGCATGTGGTCCACGGAGTCCGCAAGGCAAGCCTCGATGGGCTGCTAGTGATTGCCCAACTCCACCTGAGCCACAAGCCGGTGTCGCTGCCTCGAATTGGCAGTTGACAAGAGAAGCGATTGGCGGGCAGACGCGGCGAGAGAATCGAACAGAGGCGTAAACACCATTAGGAAGAAGATAATCACTATCCCAAAAAGCACAGCCGTAACCAAGTCCAAGAGCTGCCAATGCCGGTAGTTTCGATTGGAAGCATGGAGGTTTAGGTGGCCCATTTCTCCAAAGGTTCAGATCTGATCAAATACACATCCAGAAAATATGAAATAATAATAACACTAAAAATAATGAAGAAGAGTAGAGAATTTTGATGGGGTTAATATGGAAAAATTGTTGTATATATAAACTTTGATGTTTATGTGAACTTTGTTGGTAAATTTAAGGAGAGAATTTGAATAGTTGGTTGCTAGGATTTATCAGTTATATATAGCTCAAATTTTCTTTGGTAATAGTGGGATTAGAATGGAGTGATGGGAAAGAGACAGATAGAGACAACGTACAATGTGCGCCGTCTATGCTATTTTTAACATTTGTATTGGCAAGTTTTAGACAACACACACCACGACCCACATTGTGCGTTGTGTAAAGTGTTTAAACGACAGACAATGTGCGTCGTTAATTCTTGTTATACATGACTCACATTGTTCGTCGTTTTTTGAGTCTTAAATGGTGCCATTCTTTTATATACGATGATTTTGACCATCGTATTTAATGTGTTTTACACGATGGTGGAAAAACATCATCTTAAGTTGCCACATCATGCCACCTCGACTCCAGTCGTGGACACGTAAAATTTAGGCATTTTATATTAATTGTATTGATGACGGTTTTTTGTTGTGCGTCGTATTTTCTTAATTTTAAGACGACGTTTTACAATTTACACGTCGCAGTTATGTAAAAAAATTTAATAATTATATATTAGTTCAAATTGCATCGTCTTTAAAAGTTAATAAGACGTTAACCTTTAAATTCGTCGTAAATGGTAATTTGACGATCGTCGTATTATCATTTTATTTTCTTGTAATGTATATTTAATATTATTTTATAAATAAAAACTAATTCAAAATAAAAAAAAATAGACCGACAAAGAGCCGATTGAAAAATCAAAAATCCTTCCGAATTAATTGATTTTTAGTTGTTGACTTTGTTGGTAAAAAGCCAAAACCAACATACCAATTTTCAATCGGTTTTCAAAACTTTAAAAGTACTTTTTGAGGATATATAATCAACCAACAGATGAACACCCTTGGTACTTACCATAATTATCCAACAAAGAGATACAATGAAGCACTCACACACCTCTGGGTGAAGTTTTTCTATTTGTTTCAAACATTAGAATTATTATTTTTTTAACATTAAATTTACTCTTTAATTTGGTTAATTTTATTTCGTTCATTAGGGATGTTTATGTATGCAAAACCGATTTAATTTAGAAATAACTAATCCAATCTAATTAGTGATCAGTTTTTTGTTTCAATCCAAACTGAGCCGTTCTATACCTCCATTCCAATTAGTAATTGGTTTGGATTGTCGGTTTTGAGCATGAACTTTTATTTAATATTTTGGATGTTTTTAAGTTTTTGGATTTTTTGTATTTAATATTTTTGGCATTCTTGCCTTTGATATTTAAGTTTTTTTCCTTTTATTTTGTTTGGATTTAACTTTTTACTGAATAAAAAATGTTTTTTTAAAATAAAATGCATATAATAACTAAATAAAATAAAATAACTGAAAGAAAAAAAAACAGACACTAATAAAGCAATTTATTTTTAAAAAATCTAAAGGATAAGAGCATTAAAATAAAAGATGTAATATTAAAATTAATATTAATTAGTAATTTCCATTTCACTTAATTAGTTTGGATTTGCATTTTTTCTAATGATGTTTCTCATTATCATTATGACATAGTATTTACATTTCGTATTGTTTGGCTGCATATGAGACTACATTTTAAAAAATAAAATGTTTATTTTTTTTTTAAGACGTGCTCTTACTGGTTTTAGAAGATAACTTGAAGCATGAGTAAATCGGAATGAGAGCCAAACTCACGACAACCAAAGCACGACAAATATAAAAAATCCCGATGAAACCCACAATAAAACGAGCAAAGGTCAAATATCATTTTCTAAATCTACAAATGTAACAAACATTGTTCAAAATACAGCATCAATGTAAACAACATTCAAAATTGGCACACCCACTAAGACGTAAACACAAGCATCAATATTCAAAATCGACACATCCACAAACCCCAAGCATCAAAATCTAAAAACATCCACAAACCCTAAGCATCAAAATCGACACACTCACAAAACTGAAACATCAATATCGGCAAACCCACAAACCCTAAGAATTAAAATTGGCACACTTAACACACCCAACCGCAAACACCAAACTCATAAAAATTATATACAAATTTCTTTAAAATTTAAAAAAAAAATTATAAAATACACTTATCCGACACTTAGAGTTCTTCGATCTTCTTTGTTTCTTGTTGTTGGTCACGTTTATTGTTTGTTTTGAGGTGGTTTTTATCAGAAATGGAGGAAACATTTTCAAAAAAACAACATCATGGGAACTGAAAAGGTAAAAGGGAAGACAAAGCGAGAAGTGAAAATAAAGAGAAAGAGTCAGCACTTGCCACAAAATGTTACAAAATGGTGACATTTGTAGCAAAACTTTCACAAAATGGCAACTCTTTTAGCAAAAGTGTCACAAAATGGTGACGCTTAGCATAAACGTCCCCAAATGGCGATGCCTAAGCAAAAATGTCCCCTAATGGCCACGTTTTTGCTAAAGCATCACAAAATAGGGATGCTTAGTTATAATTTATAGTGAATTCATAAAAAGGTCCAAATGTGGTAACGTTTCTTTCTAAAAACATCAAAATTGGTTCATTTTTTGCGACCCTTTTGTAAAGCGTCTTTTTTTTTTTTAAAGAAATTTTGTGATGCAACGTGTCACAAATATTTTAAGTCTGCCTCATCTTTAGTGACATTTAAGCTAAAATGTCATATTTTTTTACATTTCAAGCTGCTTTGTTTAGAAACATCTCTTATTAGTCACTAGATAGGGTAATTTTGCTTAGTGTATTGCGCCGCTTCCTAAAAATATGTCAAAAATAATTTAATTTTTTGCAACACTTACTTCAAAAGCATCCCCATTAGGCATTGCTTTATTAAAACATCTTTATACTTTTGAAACATTCACGACGCTTATTCACAAAAGCATTGTAATTAATTTAATTTTTTGTGACGCTTTTGGTAACCATCCTTTCTATTTTACTTGGGATGCTTTGTTAAAGAAGCATCACCTTTTAGCAATGTTTTTATAAATCATCCTTTTTGTTAGACCGTTTGGCAATACTTTGTTAATAAATATCACCAATTGGCAACGCTTTTAGGATAAATATATTTTATGTTTGACTAATTTGCGAAGCTTTATAATGGAAGTGTCAACATTTTTTTAAAATTCTTTAGCGACACTTTGTAAGTAAGCGTTACTATTTATGACACAAGCATCACTTTTTTGAGACGCTTTACTTAAGTATTACCGTTTGGCATAACATTTTGCGACAATTGTTTACTAAAGCGTCCCAAATATTGCAAAGTTTCTCTTATTTAGCGATTTTTAAATGAAAATTCATATTTTCTTTTTTATATTTTAAGACGTTCAATCTATAAACATCTCTAATTTAATATCAACAAACAAAATATTTCTGCTTAGTATTAATTACTAGCATTATGTCCACTATCGTACCTCCAATTCAATCATGGATTATTAAATTTAAAAGATGACCAAATGCCCTTTTAATAGCGTGCCCCTTTCTATTCTTTTTTTTTAGAATATTTTAATTGTTATTTGAAGTATTAGTATTTATAAATGGACTAATTGTTTTTTTTTTTTTTTNATAAACTAATACATAATTTACTTTGCCCTCCTAAAATTTTTGTATTTTACCAAATGACCACCAAAATTTTATTAAATTTCAATTGTTAAAGCAATCTAAAGACTAGTAAATAACATTTTAATTATAAAACGATAAATGTCCTAACTATAGAAAGACTAAAAATATAAGGATTTGCTATAAAATTCACCAATTGGGTTACATAAGCTCCCCACAAAAAAACATTTTACTTATTTTTTTTTTGAATTTTTTTTTGTTTGGTTTTGAATTTTATAGCAATTAAAATTATTAGGTTAAAAAAATAACCAAAATATATATATATATATATATTATACAAAACATAACAATCATATATGTTTTAGTCATATTTTTTGGTTATTTTTAATTTTTTAGTAGATTTTTAAAATTTATAACATTTAAAAGTATTTGATAAAAAAAAAATTAAAAAAAAACTATATGTTGGGCTCCATAAACTCTTCAACATGTGAATTTTATAAAAATAAACCTTAATATAATAATAATAATAATAATAATAATAATAATAATAATCCACATTCTTATTGAAATGTTCTAAAGGTACAATGGAAGGTCAATATCCAAAATATTATTTTTTCTTTTAAATGCAAAATTAAAGTGAGGTGAGATTGATTTATATTGGCAAAAATATCTCCATTTTAGAGTATATATTATTGCATGTAGTCGATAAAAAAAAATCAAAATTGAATTCAACTTTTTCTTTTCTTTCTTTTGCAATATTGAATTCTATCAACTTAAATTGAGATAAGCCAGCCAAAAGCATTATATCTATAGAGGAGAGGGCAACTAATAACCAATTTGGTCCCTCCTCCAGCCAGTAATTAATTAAATGAACTTGTTAACATTTTAACGTAAACTTTGGCAAATAATGGACCACTTGGTATGAATTGGTTTCTCTAGGTTCACATATAGGAGGAAATTAATCTTCAGTACTTTCGGAATACTAATTTTTTTAGATACAAACTATATGAAATTTACATTTGTAGGGCTCACATGATTGTGTCCGATGAATTTGAAAAGCATTCAATTTTTTTTCAACATATAGACACATCTTAAACCAGATGCATTAACATCAATTCTTTTACTCCTTTTAGTTTTTCAGGTTCTCAAAGATCATGATAGAGTTTTTTTTTTGGTTTATTCATGAGTATCGCCAACATAGTTAGCTTTAATCTTGTTTGAGCTACAGTCAGGCCTAATTAAGAGAAACTCTCCTAACAGTGTATTTTTCATTTACATGAGACTCGAACCTGAAACTTCATCCTTAAAAAATCTGAACTATTTCCATTCAAACCAACACATTTTGGTATTTGATATGACCATTACTCATCTTCAGCTCTCTTTTTGTCACACTTACCTTTAATTATGCCTATTTTTGTAATTTCCAATGGGGCTGCCCACTCCATTATTGCAAAAGATTTTCTTGCTAATCAAGATAATGTTTGTAGAGGGATTTCTAGCGACTAATTGCTACCTTATTTTCTTGATCTTATCTCTAATGATTAATCGATATCAACTACCTTTTTTTTTACTAGTTGAAAATCTCATCATATGTATGATATTAATTTTCTTGTTAGGTGATACTAACCCATGCAATATATATTTTTTAACACCTGACATAATTTCATTCCATAAGAATATAGAATCATGTATATCACATTGAATAAAAATTTTGGTTGAGCCAATACATTTTTTAATTAAATAAATTAATGAAAAAGGTCATTTAAAATTAATTTCCATTTTTTCTTTTTTCTTTTTTTACATGGACAACTTTTTTGAAATTCTCATTCTTAAATATGTAAGTAAAAGCTATTAAATAGTGATGACAATTTGCCCTGAATTATTTTGTTCCCAAGATTCCTCGTTTCTAATTGGGCAGGAATTCTCTAGCTAATTGAGGTGGCGAAGAAAGGACGGGTTAAATTTTTTACCTCGAGTCAGGGTCGGAGTGAAGATAGAGAATGTAATTTTTACTTCGTAACTACTCCGTGTATATATATATATATACATTAAAATTATTTTTCATCTATTTATACATTTAATTATATGTTTTATTTCTTTTACTTGTACATTTTTTTTTTTGAAAATGAATGATATTATTTTTAAAAATTAATTTTTTTAACATTTTTTAATAAATTAAAAATAAAATAAAATAAAAAAGAGGCGAAAAATGAGAATATCCGCCCCGCTTCCCCATAAACTAGAAATGGAACAGGGAGGGGGATAAAAATTCTCCACGGAGCAGGCGAGGTCAGCCCGCCCCGACCAATCCCATTGCCATCCCTACTAATAGAGAATGTCTGGTAGTGCTTTTGGAGCTCCAATAAAGGGGAGGCCAGCTCAAATTGATTTAATTATATGATGCCAAATCAGACAATATATACCTAATGATTATAATTAAATCAAATCATTTTACGTAAAAGCAAACAATTCTAATAACCTTAAATGAGATTAATTTCCTTTATATGTTTTTTAAAAAGCTACTTTTCAAGAAATAAAATAAAAATAATATTATTAAGCACTTTTCCAAATCAAAATCAATGTAATATTATCAAATGTTAGTTTGTTTATTTTCTTTTTTAAAATGATGCAAATAATTTAAATATTATAGAAAAATGAAATTTTATAACTAGAATTATCTTAGCTATTAAAATTAAAACAATATGAACAACCTAAATAAAAAATTATGCTTTATCTACCAAATAATTTAAATTCATAATTTTTTTGAATTCTTTTTCTTTTTCCAATAAACCATCATTTAAAATTTATTGATTTTATAGTTTTATTGTCTTCTTAGTTTGAGAATATTTTGAAATTTATCCTTATATATCTAAAAACCCTTTTGTATTTTGTATTTGGTTATATTAATTCATAGAATTAAGGAAAAAAAATCATAAATATAGTAACTCTCAATTATATATCTTATTTTCTAAAATCTTTCAAATCATTAATTATGATTATGACTTATTTAGGCAAGGAAAAAATCCAATAGTTTAAATTTGTCCAAGACAAGTGGCATCATATGCTTAATCCAACTTGAGATTCTCTATTTCTATAGAAATACGGGGAGGATCCTAGTCCCACGGAAATAATAAATCGTAAAATAATTTTGCTATTTATCACTATTTAAAATTTTTTTTTATCTCATTTTAATGTTTTTATTCTTATCCAACCAGTAATATAATGTCATTTTATTAAAAAGAAAAATAACAAAAAAAAATAAGATAAACTGAAGAGGTAAAGAATAATTTTTTTTATTACTGATATGTTAATTTGTTAATCGATTGTTTTTTTTTTACTTTTTAAAAATTAAAAATTTTATACGATAAATGTAAATATGTAAAGGTAACTAGTTGAATTACCGTGTTGATTATAAATTTTACTAGTGATAATTTTAATTAATAATGATAAATAATATTTTTTGAATAAAAAATACAAAAAATTAAAATTTACTCCTAGTCTTGGCTTCAATCCTTTATGAGTACAAAAATTTTCCTTCTCAGTTTTTATTATCTTTTTTTTTTTTTTTATGAAAAGAAGTCAAATGAGGGACCATTTTGAAACTCTGAGATATCAAAGGGATTCTCATCAATTTTATTTAGTGTAAACACTCGAATTAAAAAGAGAAATAAATAAAAATTAACGGGTCAATTTTGCACTTCATGATTAGAGTGGTAGAATATCTACTTACCTTATAGCGCGTGGGATCACATTTGGTAAAACCGACAGATCTAAAAGTGGGATCCACTGGCGTGCCCCCATTATGGTAACCGCCACCGTTAGATCCGGAAGGCTGCATCCCAGCCGCACGTATATTTATTGCAACCTTTTTGACACAAAATGTTTGTTGCTATTAAATAATATTTTAATTTAAAGTTTTTTTTAGGGTTTTTAATAAATGGGGATTGGGATCAAGCGTAGTCAGCTTTTTAAGTAGGAGTTTCGGGTTTTATTTTTATTTATTTTTAAATAGAATAGGAAATGGTGGGGTTCAGTAATCTGGAACCTTAGGTCCAATATTCTTATTGGGATTGGCGGTAAAAGAAAAAAAAATTAAAACATTTTTAAAAAAAATACCAAAATACCAAAGATAAAATAAAAATAAAAACCCTCAAGTTTCCCTTATAAATACCACCTCTCATCCCCTTAAACCTACACCTCCTCTGCCTATTCACTCTTTATTGCTTCTCTCCCTTTTGACAATTCAATTTAAACCTTCAGCTTCAAAGAATGCTTATCTGTTTGTACATTTTTTTATTTTATTTTGGTGGGTTTTCTTTGAATGACGCTCTTTGTATTTTTCCACAGCTTTCTTGAACTGCATCTGTGTGAGATCTTTGCATGTGAAATGGTTTTCTTTGAGTATATCTAATTATCTCTGCTTTGGTTGCGGTTCAATAAAGCTGTGGGAAGATACATATAGGGTCAAGAAAAATACTTCAAGATCGGATTCACTTTCAGCTACCCTCCATGGTTTGTCTTCTTTCTTTTACTATGGAAATTTTCTTTTTAATCCATGGCTTTATTTTTCCCTGAGTTTGGTGATTATGTAAGAAGAATTTTAAATCTGTGTTTGGATATGGTGCTTTTTTGTGTTTTTTGTTTTTGTTTTCTTTTTGACAATATGGGTGGTCCAGATTTGCAATGGAGAATTGATAATTCTATTTAACCCTAATGTTATTGAAAGGAATCTTGATTTGACTTAAATGAAAAATGAATTTTGGTCATTTATATTGGAAGATTTAGAAATTTATGGGTTTCAATTTTATTTTTTTTTCTAGAAAAAAAAAATGAAAAAAAAAAGAGAGAAAAGAATAGATCAGATCTTTACTTTGTTGTCCTTAGCTGTTTTTTTATTTTTTGGTATCATTTCTAAATTTTACTGAAAGAGCAATTTTCTCGGAGTACATTCATTTTCTCTCTAGAGAGTATTGCATTTTTTTAACAATCATAGAAGTAATAGTAGTAGTTAATTAGGATCTTTATATAGTACTAGTTAATTAGGATCTTTATTGTGATCCTTCTGTCAACATCTTTTATAAGTAGCTTTCTGCCACTTGTACTTTTCAAATTTAGAGATTAATGGAACAAAAAAGTTATATATACATTTAATATATATATATATATATGTGTGTGTGTGTGTGTGTGTAAGTATGTACTTAAGAATGGGTGTGCATCAAAAATGGGGTTTAGATTAGGTGTCTGTCTGTTGTTGGTTATCGCTGAACTGTTTTAGAAGGTTTTACAGAGTCCACATGTGTAGGTTCCATGCAGGCCAAAATTAATATTTATTTGGTTGTGGATCAAAAGCCAATTAATTATTAGTGATTTCTAAACAAACGTGCTAGGTAGGTACTTGTTGATCTATCTGTACTTGAACCTTGCTAGTTAATAATAAATTCATTTAATATACATTCCATCCTTATAGATTTCATATTTATAAGTGACTAAATCTTTGCACCATCAGCAACTATATATATATATATTATATATGCAATGATCTGTTTTTTCATCTGCTTCGCTGTTTTTTTTTTTTTTTTAATCTGTCGTGTGTCTATGTACATTGCTATCTGTATGTGTGTGTATATGCCTTTATGTATTATCACAATTCATCAAGATTTATTTATGGTACCATTTTCAGCTAGCTTATTAATTTGAGACCAAAAATGAGTATGTGAGTTTTTACTTGAAAAAAGAAAAGATCAAAGCTGGACCTGAAATTTTAACCTAATGTTAAAACATGTTCTTGAGTATATATTAGAAGGTAGCCCCTTTAGTAACGTCTAAAAATTTTTGTTTTCTGTGTCTTATAAAATGACATAATTAACAGCAAAGAAAACAAAAGAAAATCCAAGGTATGCTCTCTGGTTGATTTGTCAGTTATATTGATATCAATCGTTTAAAAAAATTGGAGCATATAAAATTTGTTAGAAAATATAACTATGAAGAAGCGAAATTAGGGTTTTTATTTTACCTACCAAGGTAAGGACAACTAAATTAGGTTACAGGGATATATAAGTTCTATCATCTAGAGATGGCGAACTTGTTCAGCTAGATCAACTAAGATTTATTTTAAAATTATATTAGATCACTTTAACTTGTTTTACTAGATCTACTGGGCGCCTATTGTACAACTTTGTATATGTTTATGTCTTTCCTCTTTGGATGGTAGTGACAATTTAGCTTTTCTCTCGGTGTATAAAGTGGATCTAATAGGAACTGATTGCCACCCCATCAATGGAAAATATTACAGTGACATAGGCGTATGTCCTCTCACTTATAAATTAATGGGACCTATTATGTGGACTCCATACATAAATGTGAGTACATGAAATTTTTCTCCCCCACCAACACTAAAGAATATTCCAATGTGTGGCAATAGCTGGAATCTGCCGTGAATATTTTAGCTGTATTTACAGGTGGAACTCTCACGGGGGCTCTAATCCATCCAATTAATAGGCCATCCTTTTATTTCTAATATTAATGATAAACATCACAAACATCATATGATCGACCTACTTTTCTTTCTTATACATAATTCATGTCTTAATGTAGCCCACAAATCAGACACCAACTTTAATGCCAACCTATTCTTTTGTTTGTCGGTCATCTTTAACAAGTTCTTTTTAATGTTGATTAATTGGGGAATGCCACTTTTCTAGTTTGTTGTTTTATGTGATTAATATATATGTGTGTGTGTGTGTGTGTGTGTGTGTGTGTGTGTGTGTGTGTATGTGTGTATGAATAAATTAAGATACACGTATATACTCTTAATTCATAGTGTAAGGGTATAAAGAAGAATAAAACTTTATTAAGAAAGTTTAAATTTTTTTAGTGTAATGCTCATGATTTTCATAGATACTGTATACTTAAAGGGAAAACAAGCGGGATAAAATATGTCAACTAAAGTGAATCACCTCATTCCATCAAAAGAATAATAATAATAATAAAAAGTTAATCAACTAATAGTTAATGCTTTGCCACCTATCTAAATTAAAAAGGTGTTAATTTTTTGTCTGATTTAATTTTGCAGGGTTTTTATCTTAAATTGCGGATGAAAAATATATGGGTTTAAAAAGGTTAATTAATTTCCATCTAAAAAATTCGTCAGAAGTCCAAATCAAGGCTTGAAAACAGTTTCTAGGAGACATCATGAGCAGCTCTAGTTCTACTCTTCGCTGTCTTGGTGAAAGACAATAGTAGGTGCTGTGTGTGCTAATTTTCATATATTCCAAAATGAATTGATATTCTGCGAGAAAAATATTTTCTGATAAGCAACTGATGCAGCATTGCATTTCCCATATTCTCTTTATTTCCAATCACAATTTGTGCCCATGCAAAACACACACATTGAAACATAAATCTTCATCATAAATAGGTGCATGCGGGATAGATATATATTTTCCTTCCTTTATACATATAGGCATGACTTGTTCCTAAATATATATGCATAGCACACCAGCATCATTATCACACTCGTTTCTTTGTTGGATATTTTCTTTAATTTTACATGAAAGTGATTCATATATATACTTTCATAAAATCAAATGGGTACATAAGTGATTTTGCTAAAATAGAAATTGCAATATAAACCAAACTTTAGTAGAAACCACCAATGATTTTCATGAATGGATATTGCTCAATCATTTTATTGTTAGAAACAATCCTAATAAGTTCCTATCAGGATATCTTTGGAATTACCATTCCTAATTGTACCTCAATTTTAACATACAAAATAAAAAGGTGAAGATGTTTCAGTTTTAGAAGATGCTATTTTGCTTGAATGGTAGAGGTAGAAAGATCTATATATTTATATATATGCCAATAGTGACGTGACTGTTGGATTGTTTCCTCCAACACATGGGGGCAGAATTATTGCTTCTCTATGCCATTTCTCTTTCAGTTGGCCATATGGTTTGCAATGTACAAGTTTTTTTATTTTTTTATTTATTTTTTTCAATCACACAGAAAGTACTAATTTTTATTTTTTATTTTTCAAGAATTTGGCAGCAATGTGGGTACAGTTTTTATTTGGAGCTAATTTAGCCTAGCTGGATTCAAACCGTGAACTATTTCCTCTTTGTCTCTGTCTCTTTTTTTCACTCCGGTGCTTGATGATTAGGGTCTTGAAATTTATGCGCTGGCGTGAAATACAAGCTTGTAAAGAATGGTACGGAGGAGGGTTGAACCTGTTGAGAAAGGAATAAGGATTAGTGTTTCATGTGCACGGTGGATGTTGTTGGAGACAATTGTAAGATAAGAGAACAATTTAAATATATTGAAACCTACTCTAAATCTCTTCTGAAATATTATGGTTAGTTACGATTAATGTTGTAATTTTCTTTGAATATTAACCAAATTAGACATGTGAACATTTAAACTAATTAAGCTTTAAGTTACTATTAAGAGATTAATGAAATTTTTCCAAGTAATATAAATTAATGCTCGGCCGGAAGGAAAATAAATTACCCCCTTCTTTGTATATATAATGACCATGCGTGTTTTTGGGCTGTGAGTATTTTTGCATATTGTGAAGGTTAAGAAAAGAAGTAAATCAATGATGAACACATGGGCTTATCAAGGCTTTGGAGAATTATGATACATGATGTTATGTTCTTTTCCATTTGAAAATGCTTGGGATTTATATAGAAGGATCAAAATAACGAATAATCCATCTTTATATATATANATATATATATATATATATATATATATATGTATGTTAAAATTATGAAGAAAGCTTAATTAATTTGTTACCTTGAGGCTGTAGAGATAGAATTAGGAGTTTTAAAAGTTATTTAATTATGGTGATGTTTTGGAAGACAGTTTCCTTATTATGAATCTGAGGTGACAGGAAGAATGTTACAACCTCTTTATGGGATATCTAGTTTAAATTACTTATCCTATCTTACGATATTGTAACTCCATTGATATATATATCTAGCATTTTTTTGTGTGTGTGAAAAATCAGTGCTAAAGAATGATATATTTATACAAATGCACCTCAAGAATGCCATGTTATTTCAATCTAATACACAAACACATAAATTTATAACATATTATACATACACACACACACACACACTTCATTTCATGATTAGTTTAGTAATTTTACACGTAAAAAAAAAAAAAAAAGACATGGCTACTTAAAATTGGTTTTAGTCAGGATAACTTGCTGATCAATTTGTTATCTATACCAAGCAGACATGGAGGTTTAGCCCAACAATTAATCACTAACAAAATAGAAAATTAGAAGGATATTGATAGCATATGATAAATCCTACAAGAGAATTAAAGATACAAATAATGTGGTAAACATGACTTTGCCTTTCGTTTTCTAACTTTTTTTTCTTTCCCCTCACAATATGAACAAAGCTGTTTGTATAATCGATATAATTTAACTGCAAACTAGCATATATATTATTTTCCCTTTTTTAAGTTTAAGAAATATTCAACTTAGAGATCATAAAAGTTGAACTTTGGCCTAAAGGTAATATTGAAAATTGAGGTCTCTACAAGAAGAAGTGGATAAAATAACCTAAATTGAGAAAAAATTGGCAACTTGCACTGCTTGGCAGCTCAAAGGTTCCTGCAACCAATCTTACTTTAACAATATGACAAATTAAACCATTGTTGGAGTCAGCAACTTCGGAAATAGCTTTCTTGTTTTTGGAAACAAAAGCAAGCCCTAGCTTTTAGTCTCAACAGATAGAAACACACCTCCAATATCCCAAATAATTCAAACAAAATTTAATTATTCGTCAAAAAATAATTTGAAACTATTTTTTTAAAATTTTTTTTTTCCATAAGGAAATAAAAAGAACAAAAAGAAAAAAGAAAAAAAGAGCAGCAGCTTTATAAGCACCTCATAATTTATGCATTCTGTGTCACTGACCTCATAGGATATTAATGGGTTATATATAGGCATCAGTATAAGAGCTAGTCCCCCAATCCCTGATAACTAGGTAAAGAAAATAGGGTCTACTATTGGCCTACATATACACTTTGGTAAAATAAGATCATTTATATTAGATGCAGCACATAGCAGCCATGTCCCTTTGTCTGGTCTATTTTAAACTGGTTATGGGGGACCTACTCTTCATCAGATTCCTCTTGTATTCCCTCAGTTAAAAATCCTTAGTTAAAATGATTTTCACTTTTTTATTTTCCTTCAAAAGCACTCTAAATGAAAATTGCAATGTTTCAGCTAATTTTTATCAACTACTAATTAGCCATATTAATAATTCTAGATTTAATTTCAACTGCAGCTTTTGAAATTTAACCTAAACTAAATATAGTTATTCAAATTTTTGATTATACATATGTAGTATTTGTTGATATATGTAATTACTAATATATTTTTGTCTAACCGTTATTAAATATATATATATATATATATATACACTTCAAAACAGGTATAATAGTAATTATATATGCTAACATGGGCTACAAATATACTATCAAAATCCTAAAAAGTTAAATTTAATTTAGATCAAACTTCAAAAAGCTCCAATTGAAATTAACCCATTATTTTATACCCTAACAGATAAAAAGCAGTTTTTATAAGAAGAAAGAGGTGGATTAGCTAGCATTAAAATAAAGAAATAAATAACAACCAATGCAGTTGGAAAAACATGGAGTGGTTGTGAACAGGCAGCTAAACTTTAAAGTTATTTTGGATGTTGTGGACTTTGCCCAATATATATGCTCTCAGACTTGCATCCAATCTGATCTCATTGTTTGCCATATATCATAGTAGCAGAATTGTCACCATTCACCTGTAAGATTAATAATTCAAGGGTGAACAACAAAACAGTATATATGCAACTGGGGCAACATATATAAAAGGTACATATCATATATATCCAATGAATTAATGGAAAATTCTGAAGAAAAATAATAATTTTGAGGAAATTAAAGAAAAAAAAATCATAAATTTAAGCCAAAAGAAAATGTTGTTTTCAATATTGTATAATATGAATCTGGTCATTTGGGATTTTCTTTGGGACCATGAAAAATGATTAATAAACTAGTAGAGTACTTCGTTTTCTTCAAAATGCTTATAAATTTGTAAAAAAAATTAAATTCTTGCTAACTCAACAAGCTTTCCAAGCTGAAATAGTTGATAAAAAAAAGATTTGTTGCCTCTATAGCGTCAATGAAAAGGTCTAGAAATGGGAATTGCTTAAAATATATGTAGTACTGCTACTAGTTAACTCATGCAAATGCAAGGAAGTGTTCAGATTCTTCATTAATTATTTCTATACATCAGAGATCTTAGATCACCGAATTATATACATACATATAAATATATGTATATAATTTGTGTCAGTGTAATAAAAAACTATTCATGTCTTATATAATTTTCATTTCTAGAAAGATAGAGAAAGGGGTGGGAGAGTGGGGTTGTAGAGAGGGATTAATAAATTTAAATATAAATATGTAAACAAAATATATTTATGCAAAAAAAAAAAAACTGATGCTAGAATGGGAGGGAGTAGTTAAAAAAATGATGTCATATAGTGACAAAGTTTAACCTTTTTCACAGAAATGTAGGAGAAGATGTGGAAGCAAAATCAAAAGGCCTAACAGGAAGAACTGTCATCATTGATGATAAAAAGGAAAGCCAGGGAATCTTCTCTGCAGCGTTACTCTTTTTTCACCATATTGATTGAATTAATCAGAATATATTTAATTATGAAAATAAAATAAAGATAAAAGAAAAGAAAAAGAAAAGAACAGAAAATTTCACCTAAATGTACAGACAACTAAAAAAATATACTTTTAAAATTACCATTGTGCAGTCCCTCTTCATGCATGGCTCAAACGTGTAGCAGTAGATTTAAACCAAAAAAAAATCTTTAACAAAAATGTGATATTTATTTCATGAAATTCCTCAATTTCCATACCTGCTCTATTCATAAGAGTTACCTTTCTGATATATTCTTCAGGGACGACCAGTATTCTTACCCACATACAGAGCCAAAAAAAAAAAAAAGCTAACTTGCAAAAATTGGGTCCGAGAACAAAAAAAATAAAAACAAAACCCACATTGTATTCAGCAATATCACAGCCTAGATTTCCCAAACACAAAATGCAAGAGAAATTCTGTGAGATTAAATACTCCATAATTAACATAGAAATGCAGCTCAAATTGAAGGGGAAAATATTAGCAAAGATAATTTAAAAAAAAAAAGTGGTTATGGAAAATGGGTCTAAATTCTGTAGAGAATTTAGAGAATTATTACCATGATCTCCTTTTTGGATGGGGGATTTAGCTCCTGAGATCTCTCTCTTTCTTACAGCTGAGTTGAAGAAAAACAAAAACAAAACAAAAAAGAGAAGAAAATGACAAAAATTAAAATCCCAAATTCGCCATATTCTCCCACAGCTTTCTTGAGCTTTCCATGGTGTTCAATCTTAAAAGAGAGCAAACAGAAGAAAGAAAGTTCAAGAAAGCTGTGGAAAAGCATGACCAGGACTTGCAGACATTCTTTTTCTCATCAGATCTCACTTCCTTGCTTGATATCTTCCTCTTGGTGTGCCTTTTCCAGCAAATTAAGAAGATATACTAGCAGTAGTAGTAGTAAGTTATAGAGAGAGAGAGAGAGAGAGAGAGAGAGCTAGCTAGCATGTCCATACAAAGAGTGTCATGGACCACTCTACCATACATAATCTGTGTACCAGCTTTATAGAGAGGGAGAGAGGGTGGGGGTGAGTAGGGTTCACTCATCGCCTGCATTTTACCCACAAAAATGCCTTATTTTCCTCTACTCAGTGCGCTGTGGGGTACACACAATACGTCAGATGGTAAACTTCTTTTTTTTTTTTTAAACTATATAAATAATTTTATCTTTTTATGAAAATTATTAAAGGTAATGAAATATTATTAGTTAAAGGGGACAGATAATAAAAAGAAGAAAATTTGATTTTTGATTTCTTTGGAAAAAAAATAAAATAAAAAATATCCCCATCCCCGCCACATGCCACCATGTGATCGAGATCTCTTTTTATTATATTGGGATTTAAAGGTATGGGTTGTTTATGGTCCCCCAATCGTTATGTTTTCTTTTCTACATCAAAATCTTATATATATATGTAGGTATGTATATATATATATAAATATCATCAATCATGATAATGTAAATTGTCCTGCTGCGTTGTAGATATTTTGTGTGTGTTGAGGTCATTCGAGAACCATATGATCATATATGTAACAATTAATATATATGCTTCTTGTGAGCCCATTTGATACTGTCAATTGGGAACACTTCAAATGCGGAGTTGGAGATGTACAAGAATTAAAATATAATAAAATTAATTAATGCAATACAAATAATAATTTCTTTTAAGTAAAATATATGTATAACACAATCAATTGAATAACACAATGAAAAATAAATAAAATTATTTTTGATAGAAAAAAAATACTGAATCTGCAATTGCAATGTTCTTGAGACAAAATTTTTATCCCATTTTTAAGCGTTTGAAGTTCTTCATGTGTCTGTCTTCGGGATAAAACAATTTTAATGTCAAAGTTTTTGCACATCAAACTTTAACCCACACAAAAAACAGTACATTCCCTCTATTTGTATATATGGATATGTATGAATGTAAATGTAAATTAGTTTAATTAAATTCATTTAGAAAATGTTTCTAAAGTATTCATAAAGAGTTTAACAATGTTTTAGAAAAGTTTGCAACCTTTATGAACTCATACACTTTTTTGTTGATGAAGAATGGTTGCAATTTATTAGAAAAATAAGTTCAAAAAATATGATTGTTGGACATAACTATCGCATAACAAGTGTCTGCCTTGGCGCTTAATTTTATGTTCATCTTGGCGCTTGATTTTGTACCTGAAATTTTCTATGACATTTGATATGGCTATTGACTTATTTGAAAAAGACATTTTAAGCACATTTAGTGCTCGACTTTGGGCTTAATATTCTCTGTGAGAATAAAAACTGGATTGTATTTTTACAAACACAAATAAATATAACAAATAGAGCAAATATATTTATTTTTTCATAGCTAGCTCAAGCCCAATATCAGGGCCAAAGCTAAGGACATTAATGGAAAATGAGAAAGTATTCAAATAGACCTCTACTAAGGAGCCCAAATTCAAGATATCCCAAATCTCTCAACACTTATAAAGTGTTTAAGTTATTTATAAATATCTATGTGGGACTCTGTGTTTTTTATTTCAAAACATTAGAACTTCAACATGGGCCATGTTCCCCCTTGAACCTAAAAGATAATGAAAGGGAGAAAAAAAACTGATTTACACTGTTGATTTTTAACTTTAGGGGCGTGTGATAATTTGCCTTACTTTTAAAATTGGTTTTCATGCCTTTATTAACTCAAAACATTACTCCTACAACCCTTACTGTAATTGATTGTTAAATAATATTGTTTTTTATTCTCAATTGCCTTTCATATGCAATACCAACAGTGGTATTTTTTGTCTTCTCGCTCTATCTTTCTCTTTTTTCTCTCTAAGAAGTTTGAAAAAACGGAAAAAATAAAATAAAATCCAAAGAGGAAGACCAGAAGATTTTAGAGATTGAAAAATCATAACAAAATTTAAAAATTTTGTCTAGTAAAAATGATTCCCAAGTCTGATCGATGCATGAAAGTAATTATTATTCCAATATTATATTTCATTTCTAATTCTTATTAATACAAACCAGACTCAGAAATCATTTATATAGGACAAGATTTTTTTTATTATTCTCCGATTTTTCAATCTTTCAAATTCTTTACTCTTCTCCATTTTGATTTTTCTTTATTTGTGAACCCTTTAAAAAGATAAAGACAAAGATGGAGCAAAAAAGATGAAACTATCCATATTTGCATTGCACGTGAAAGGTATATAGTAGAGAAAACGACATCTGCATTGAGGGCAAATTTTAAAATTGATAAGGAGCATGACCAATAATTTTAAAAATTAAAAGCAAATTATCACACACCTCAACTCAAATGTTAAAGGCAATTGTGTTAATAAACCTTTGAAAACAGAAAAGGTAGGGCTGGTAAAAAAAAATATAAGAACTTTTTTTTTTTGAAAAAGAAATATTGATATAATGTGTGGGTTGATTTTAAATTACTTGTGTCACTTTATATTTTGAAAGCATGTCACTTTATAGTTTATATTATTATTTTGAACAATATTTTTTCTCCACACTAGTGTGGAGGCTTTCTTTTTTATCCTACCCTATGGCATATCACTTTTTCCATGTGGTTATTTTAATAAGTTTATAATTAATGAAGTTTTTTTCATTAATGATGTAGGACCATAACTGATAATTTATATTTTTTTAATAATTTTTTGAAATTTTTTTATCTATTAATTTTGTCATTTAACCTTATATAATCGTTCAATAAATTCAAAAGTAAAATAGTGGATTAAGAGATGATATCTCATAAAAGGCAAAGCGCTAATTTATTTTATTTTATTTTTCCTTTTTGTGTGACTTAGTGGCTTTTATAAAGTTGAAATTAACACACACAAAAAAGAAGTAATTTTTCAAAGTATGATGAAAATTAAATTTTGAGATTTTGAGTGGCTGTGTGAAAGAATGGAAGAATGGTTTCAAGCCTTTAGAAGTTT